>JBBYHM010016178.1:35026-56173 GCA_038381775.1 Adansonia rubrostipa
TGTTAGATGTATACGGAGATTCAGCATTGGTTATTTACCAACTCTGAGGAGAATGGGAAAAAAAGGATTCGAAGTTGGTCCTATACCAAAAGCATGTGATAGGATTGGCTAAATGATTCAAGAAGATTCACTTTCAACATCTCTTTCGAGAAGAAAATCAAATCGCTGATGCTTTTGCTACATTAGCTTCAATGTTCCAAGTGGGTACTGATGTTAACATCCAACCTATTGAGTTGACTATGAAATACTCGCCTGCACACTGTTTTGAGGTCAAAGAAGAGGTTGAGGGGAAACCATGGTACCATAATATCTTGTAGTATATCATCAACAATATCTTGAGCATGCGTCAGATAATGATAAAAAATTTATTCGAAGATTAGCTATAGGTTTTTTTCTCGATGATGGTATGCTATATAAAAAGAGTTAAGATGAAGTACTTTTGAGATATATGAATGTAGCAGAAGCACAGAGAATAATAGAAGAAATACATGATGGGGCATGTAGGGCACATGTTAATGGCTATATAATGATAAGGCAGGTTATGAGGGCAGGTTATTATTAGACAATAATGGAGAATGATTGTATTGATTATGCTCAAAAGTGCCACAAATGTTAAATTTATGCTAATAAAATTCATTCTCCCTTGAATAAATTGCATGTTTTGGCACCACCATAGCCTTTTTCAATGTAAGGCACGGACGTAATAGGACCAATCACTCTAAAAGCGTCAAATGGACATAGGTTCATTCTTGTTGTCATGGACTATTTCATGAAATGGTTGGAAGCAGCCTTTTATGCAAATGTTACACAAATAGTTATGTGTAAATTCATCAAAAAAGAGATAATATGTCGATATGGACTCCCATAGAGAATTATTTTAGATAATGCTCATAATTTGAACAACACAATGATGGAAGAAGTGTGCATATAATTTAAGATTAAACACCACAATTCTGCACCATATTCTCCAAAGATGAATGGAGCAGTAAAGGCAGCTAACAAAAATGTTAAGAGAATTATGGAAAAGATGACTGAGACATACAAAGATTGGCATGAAAAGTTACCTTTTGCCCTGCATGCTTATAGAACATCAGTGCGTACCTCTACTGAGGCAACCCCATTTTCATTGGTGTATAAGATGAAGGCTGTATTACTAGTCGAGGTGGAAATACCATCCTTAAGGGTATTGAAAGGTTGAATTGGAAAAAGCTGAATAGATACGAGAATGATACGAGCAGTTAAACCTTATTAAAGAAAAAAGGCTTGTAGTACTTTGTCATGGCCAACTATATCAAAAGAGAATGATGCGAGCACATAATAAAAAGGTTTGCCCTAGTAGTTTTCAAAAGAAGAATTGGTCTTGAAGAAAATTCTTCCGTATTAGCATGATCATCAAAGGAAATGGACACCAAACTGGGAGGGTCCATATGTTATTGAAAAAGCCTTTTCAGGTGGGGCATTAATTTTGAGTAAGATGGATTGGGATGAATTACCAAACCCAATCAATTCAAATGCTATAAAAAAACATTTTGCTTAAAGAAAAAGGAAAAAAAAGAAGAACTTAATTTGAAAACCCATAAGGGCGATTTCAGTTATTGGTGGGATCTAAGCTAAAAACCTGAAAAGGCAGCTTAGATAAAATCCAGCATAGTTTGAAGCTCTCATGATTAGGCCAAAATCCTCAAAATTGAAAACCTAAAAAAGGCAGTTTGGACTATCAACATCGGTTAAAGATCATAAAATAAAAGGTAAATTCCAGTCTAAAACATGTTGGGGGCATCAATCAAGCAAGCTTTCAAGGAAAAGTTAAGGATTGGACTGATCATGATCATTTGGATGTTCATTATTTGAGTACCAATTACCTTATCTAGATTTTCCTTTGTAATTTTCTTTAAAGTGGCCTACTTAAGTTTTTATTGAATTCTATTCCTTTTTTCCTTTTTCTATACCAATAGAGAATTATTTCTCCTAATTTATAATCCTTTCACCTTTACCTTGCCCTACATTCTTGTTGAGGAAATGTACAATGCATTTTGATTATTGTTGAGTTGAAAATTATGAAAGATAAATTAATAAAAATGTTCCTGAAAGATTTTTTTTCATTACTTTGGTAAGAAAATAAAGAATTACATTATAGAAAGGATGGAAGTAGGAGCAATAAAATAGGGATGTTGACATTTGTGGAAATAAAATGTACAGTGAGGCTCAAATAAGGCAAATCAGTCTAATTAACGAAGAATGAAAGTTGAAAAGTTAGAATTGATGAGGCAATAAGAACATTTCTGAATCAATGGCAAACTGATGAGCTTGAGAATCTTTTTGTTAGCATAATTTGAGGAGTGTGTGGGTTCATGATCATGATCATCATGTTTCAGTGTAGATGCATTACATTCCATTCATAGCATTCATAACACTTTAAGCAGAGATTTGATTTTTAAGAGTGATTGTTTCTTTAGTATTAGATTTGCTTGGTTAAATTTTTAAAGTTGAAGCCTCGGTAGAGGAGTTATTTCAAAATTTTAAAGTTGAAGCCTCAGTGGCAGAGTTTTAAATTTTTAAAGTTGAAGCCTCAATGGAGGAGTTATTTCAAAATTTTTAAAGTTAAAGCCTCAATAGAGGAGTTTTAAATTTTTAAAATTGAAGCCTCGGCAGAGGAGTTATTTCAAAATTTAAAGTTGAAGCCTCAATGGAGGACTTTTAAATTTTTAAGGTGAAGCCTCGATGAAGGAGTTTTCAAAATTTTGAAGTTAAAGCCTCGTTGGAGGAGTTTTTATAGATTTTAAAGTTGAAGCCTCAGTGGAGGAGTTTTATTTTAAAATTTTAAAGTTAAAGCCTCAATGGAGGAGTTATTTTCATTTGAAATTTTTAAAGTTTACACTTGGTTGAGGGGGCATCTCCCAAAATATCAACGACTGCAATGAGGTCCAAGATACGAGTGTCTATGTCTTTGTATGCTTCCTGTTTTACAACAAGTGCACAAAAAGTGGCAGCTATAGACACCCGATTTTAGGTTCGGGTTCCATAATCCAATATTTGGAAAGCCCATATCCCTTTGAAAATTTTTATCTTTATTTTTTTCTAAAAAACAAAGAAAGTTAAAATTACAAATTTCTAATTATGTCGAGATTGAATTAAGAGGAAGATTGGTCAAAGATCATTAAAATTAAATTGCCAAAAATATGTAAAATTAGAGTTGACATAGCTAAAATTGTAGAATTTGAATTCTAAATTTTAGACAAGGAATTAGGGTTTTTGATTCCATCATTAATGCTTGGTCTACCAATCTCTCCTACAAATAGGACCCAAGAAATTTGAAAAAAAAAAGGAAGAAAGGAAAAAAAAAGAGAGACATACAAAAAAAAAAGAAATTTTTTTTTTGTAGATTGTTCGGAGAAGTTTGGATTTGGGAGAAAGGCTTGGCATTTTTCTTTAGGTAAATTTTTTAGTTTTTCTTTGATTTTTTTTTCTTCTTATTTGTAACATCAACAATATTCTTATTATTCGTAGTTTCATAAAAAATTTTAATCAAAGTTTTTTTTTAAAAAAAGAGTTAAAAAATCTAGAAATTTTTTTCTTGATGACCATGTGAAATTTTTTATATGTGGAAACAGTTTTTTCAAAAATTCTTTTGTAAGTCTGATGAAGATTGAAAATCATTCCTATCAAGTTTGAAAAAGAGATATTTTTAATAAAAAATCTGCAATTTTAGATGAACAGAAACTCTTTGAATTTTCTTAACAATCAATTAAAATTTTTAATAGTTGTATATAGGTTCTTCAAATTTGGCTTAGAGACTGTAAAAGTTTTTTTTTTTTAAGTTTATTTTTTATTACAAAGGAATATTGCAACTTGCAATAGAACTTTTAAATTAAAACCTACATGTGTTTATGTAGGTTTAGACCTATTGATTTTAATTTTTTTGTTTCTTTATTTTATTTTAAAAGGTTCTTAGTCGTACTAAATACTTATTATTTTATTTTTGTCATTTATTATTTTATTTATTCATTTATTCATTATTGTTATTTTTTATTTATGAACGAATTTCATTTATTTATAATAAAATATCAATAAGTATATATATATATATATATTTTTATAATAGCAAGTCTTAATAAATCTTGTATAACAATTAATTTAGGCTAAAATTCATTGAGATCTTTCCGATGATGGAACTCAAGAAAGTTACAAATGGTTGATTTCTACGAATTTTCTACGTGAGAAAATTTCGATTAAATTCCACCAGCACGATGGAGAGTTTAGTCGATAATTTTCAATACTAAAGGTCTTAATTAATTTTTATAAATAAAAAATTTAATTAAATAGGAATAAAAATTCAATTTATTTCTTTTTACTTGTCTACATAAAATACTAAAATAAATCCGATGACAGAGCCTTTTCAAGGGAGCAAACGGATTCCTTTGAATACTCTTGAGGTGAGAAAATATTTCTTTGAATTCCACCACATGATGGAGAATTTCTTGAAAATATTTTCAATATTTAATTTTTAATTAAAAATAAATAAATTAGATGTTTAGATAAAATTTACAATTTTTTTCATAAAATATTAAAAGTAATCCGACGATGGAGTCAATTTAAGGAAGCAAATGGATTTCCATAGATACTCTTGAGGTGAGAAAATTTTTCTCGAGTATTCCACCAGTATAATGGAGAATTCCTTGAAAAATATTTTCAATAATTAAATATTTGACTAATAAATTAAGACCTTTTAAACCATAGGACCTTTAGTTTAACATTAGGCTAACTAGGTGCTATCTTTATGATAGGCATTGTGGGGTTGCCGATCTTTCCCCACACGTAATCAAACTCCCGAATCTAGTTCTGAATGTAGACCAAAACCTATTCTTTTAAGGTACCTTAGTCAAGCTTAAGATAACCTTAAAAAGAATAGATTCATATAGGTGATCTAATCACATCTTTAAAAAAGATTAGTAGTGACTCTTACCTTTTATGTCTAGCAACTGAATTCGTATTTGGCATGTTATGACAAGGGTTATGCAGGATTTTGTGTCAATGCATGTCCTTTAGAGTCTTTTAGGTGCTATTATGCTAAAAAATCTAGTATGATATTATTAGCTATAATACAAGTTTTCAATAAAATACAAGGCAATATCCTTGGGTTAAAATAGTCCATAGGTATGCTTTCAGTATATGGGAGTCACCTATCAATTATTTTAAAAACAAAGGAATACCCTCTTTAAATAAATGAATCAAAATTTTCATTTTTTTCTCAATAGAGAAAACTTTAATAATCCTTTAGGTTTCTAGAAGGTATCAAAAATATTTTGATTTCACAAATTGATTGAAACATGATTTAATTTATTTGGAATAATAACATTTATTTTGATAATTTAAAATATGGGAGTTATAATTACGTATAAAAAATTAAAACAAATTTCAATCGAGATTTAGGATAACACATGATAAATAGCTACCATTTTATAGGTGTTGCAAAGAAGACATGTCTTTGTGTATAACTAAATCCTGAACCCTTTTCATATGAATCTTTAGTTAATACGTAGACTTTGGAGTTTGTTTATGAGAGTTTCATAACCTTTAAAAGATGAACTCCAATAGTTAACCATTCTTACCTAGCCAAAATAGATTGGTGTCGATTTCAACTCTTTTGGTTATTTCATAGAGATCATTTAGGGTTAAGTGGATAAGTGATGCAATCCAACAATTAAGTTCTATTCCAACACAAGAAAAGAGAATAAAAATTTTATTCGATCCAAGTCTAGTGTGTCAAATTTGCATTCAGCACGTTACGATAATAAAAGTCACCATCGATTTTTTTAGGTTAGATGTGATCAGAAACTTATTAAACCATTCACTTAAGAGTTATGAAACTTAAAAAGATTGATTTTACAATTTGCATAATCCAAAGATCCATCAAAATCGGGCTCAGGAGTTAGTTACGCCAGAAGTAAAGATAAATCCATCTTGTGATGTCTAAAATTGGTATCAACTAGTCATATATTTCTCTAAATTTCATTTTTCTCAAATTTAGATATTCAGATATTCACAATATTCCTTAATTTACAAAAACATGCATATATCAATGAAAAACAATTATGTAACATAGGGTATGTATTGGGTACTCATAAAAACAGCCGAATGCTGGTCTGGGACTAGTTTGAACATTTATTTGATCTTAAAATTAAAATAATTCAAACTAATTAGGGAAGTAAATATCAAAAAATGGATAAATTTTTCACTAGTATCGGCATTATTCATAAGCATCCTTGTCCACATAGTCAGTAACAAAATGGCTTTATTAAAAGAATAAATAGACACATAGCATATGCCTTAATTAAAAAAAATTTAGGGAGAAGTCTTTTGAAATTGCTTGGTACTTGATAAATAGATCACCTTAATCACCTTTTGAACATCTTTTCAAAATTAAACCCGATTACAATTCTCTTAAAACTTATAGTTGTGCTTGTTGGCCTTATCTTCACCTTTGTAATTCTTATAAAATGGATAATAGGTCAAAGAAATGTGTTTTCTTAGGTTAGAGCTTATGTCATAAAGGTTACAAGTGCTTTGGTTTAAGTACAGGCCGTCTTTACATTCATAATGTTATTTCTTATGAAAGTTCTTTTCCTCTTAATTGTTTTCTTAGTGGTACAGGTATCCAAAGTTCAAATACCTCATTTTCAATTATCCTTCTTACTCTTAATCCTTCATTGACAATAGATTCCGCATCAAGTTAGGTTTATTCTAACTTAGACACTTTCTTTGACCATATACCCTCATTTTTCGTACCCTCTCAATCACTAGATAACTCAAGTCCTATATTTTCCCTTCAAGATGAAACTTTATCCATAACTGTGTCATTACCTATCCAAGAAGTGCAACTTGATCCATAACCAACACAACCTTCAAATTATATATATCACATGCAAACTTGATTGAATAACTAAAACAATTTACTGATAGTATGGTATTTTATCTTTTTCTTAAAGTATTTAATGTCGCATGTGAAAACATTGAGCTAGAATCAACATGTTATTCATAAGCTTTCAAGTTTTCTAAGTGAAGGCAAGCTATGAATTCAGAATTTGATGCTCTCATACGTAATGGAACATGGTCACTTGTTCCTTGTCAGCCTCGTATGAATATAGTAAGCTGTAAATGGGTTTTTAGGATCAAAAGAGAGAGCGGACAAAACCATTAAAAGGTAAAAAGCTAGGTTAGTTGCAAAATGTTGTCAACAACAAAAAGGTTTAGATTACATAAATACTTTTAGTCCTGTGGTAAAAGCAATTACTGTTTGAATTCTTTTGTTCACTATTTTCTCAAAAGGTTGGCCAATTCATCAAATTGATGTACAAAATGCTTTTTACATGGTACTATTGAAAAAGATGCTTTATGCAACAACCAACTGGTTCTATTCATCCTAAATTTCCTTTACATGTTTGTAAATTGTATAAGTCTTTATGCAAACTCAAATAGGCACTTCGGGCATTACTTTTTAGCCTAAGTCAATGGCTTCTTGAATTATGGTTTGTTGCTTCCAAAATTGATCATAGCTTGTTTGTTTTACACCAACATTCCCTTGCATTTATGTGCTCATTTATTTTTGATGATACTTTGATTACTAACTTAAATAATAATAACATTTCATGGATTATTAAATCTCTTGCTATTGAATTAGCCATCAAAGATTTAGGGCCTTTGCATTGCTTCTTGGGCATTAAGGCTTCTTAGCAAGGATTAAATTTGTTTATTTCTCAAGGCCAATACATTTTTAATCTTTTGAGGCAAACAAAAATACAGCATGCCTAACCTATATCTTTTCCATGACTTCATCATAGATGTTATCTGAATTCAATAAGGACAAACTCTTGAATCCTACTGAATATAGGAGTGTCATGGGAGACTTACAATATTTCACTTTCACTTCGCTTAATATATCATTTGTTGTGAACAAAGTTTGTTAGTTTATGCATTCTCAGACTCATTAGACAGTTGTGAAATGGATCTAAAGGTATTTAAAGCATAGAATTTCTTGTGGTTTGGTTTTCAGGAAGACTTCTATTAGCAGTTTTAGTGCCTTTTATGATTGGGATTGGGCTAGCTACTCCATTGATAGGCGTTCTATCAGAGGATATAGAATTTTCTTTGGCTATAACTTGATTTCCTAGAGCCCTAACAAATAAGTCATAGTGTCTCAATCTAGTACCAAAGCTAAATATAAAGCATTGGCTAATGCAATAGGTAAACTTTGTTGGATTCAAAGTCTATGGAAAGAACTTGGAATTTTTCTTTCTTCTCCTCTAACTTTATGGAGTGATAATATTAGAGCAATGTACCTTTAAGCTAATCCTATTTTTCATGCTTGCACAAAATATATTGAGATAGATTTTTATTTTTACAAGAAAGAGTAGCTTATGGAGATTTGACTGTCAATTTTATCTCTTCCAAAGAATCAAGTTGTTGACATTTTAACTAAAGCATTACACTTTGGCAACTTTCAGATTCTTAGAAATAAGCTCAACATTCTTTCTATCCCCCTGAGCTTGAGGGGGCATGTTAAAGATAATGCTATATAATCTCATCATCATCAAGATAATGATTTATCCCATTTTATCATCTTATCTAATAGTTAGATAAGTTTTATCATTTAAGATAAATTTTATTATTATTATCATATCACCTTATCGAATAGATCGATGAGTTTTATCTTTTAAGATAAATTTCATTTTATTATCTATTGTAATTTGATATGCTTGTAAACTTCTCATATTGTATATTTATCATGAAATCTCACCAAAACTATAAATTGAGTAGTCTTGCAATCATTTCAGCAAGACCTTAAATTCTTTTTTCAAATTATTTTATATACTATATATATCAAGTAATTTTAATCATGATTTCTTAGAATATTTAGTCTTAAGTCATGAGTAAATCATTGTAACTAATAAGTGAGCAATTAGCTAACAATAATACTTTTTTAAGTATTGTCTACCAACTCTTAAACCTTAATTTTATTTCTTCTTCAAACGTTACTAAATTTCACCATTTTTAGTTTAATTATTATTCTATACAATTATATATATGCATATATAAATCATAATGTATTTACATGTTGAATATTAGAATTCTTCAAATCAATTATTTTAAATATTTATCGTATTTTCTTTTTAGCAAGTTGCTTTTATTTTTATATCCTTTTTTTGCTAGCAAATATTGATATTTATATACAAATATAATTAAAAATATTTTAGTATACAAATTTTAATTAAAAAATGATGATAATTTATCTTTAGATTTAAACATTTAAATTAGATAGAAATGATTACATCCAATATAAAATAAAATAAAATAAGCATGAAACATGCCTAAACCAAGCTAGAATCTAAGCCAAAACTTGAAATGAAACAAATCCAACATGGCTGGGACATGAAAAGTTTGAACAAAAAATGACTCTAACTGAAATGACTTAAATTCTAAAGACATAAACCTCATATTATTTGAATTTGAAATAATCTAATCTAAATGCATCAAGTTATCACCTTTGATTAAGAGTATATGTTCAATCATTAGGTCTTACTTTCAAACCATTCAACCAATAAACTTAAAATTACTATGAATGGCGAATAAGTTTATTAACTAAAAATAAAGGTATACAAAAGAATTTTTCATGATTTTTTTTTAATTCTTTACTTTTGTTCTTGTAGTAAAGTAAAATTGAAAACTAAATAGAATTCGTACAATTTGGGCTAAATTTATAAGCTTTATGTATACCACTAAAATATCCATATGAAGCAAATGAAATATCTTCTTAAGGTGTAAAGCCCACAAAAAATAAAAATAAAAATACATCTACTTATTTTATTAAGTAGGTAGCCTAATTTTAGTTTTGTATTAAGGCCCAGTTTAATTTATTAAAGTTATTAGCCTAATAAAAGTAGTAAAAACTAAGGTTACAAGGCTTTATGTTATTTGGGTCAAATAAGGCTATGAAAGACACTAACCCTAGGGAAGAAGAAGAAAGGCAAAAGAGAGGCAAATTTATTGTGGAAAACATAGATTTAGGTAAGATTTTGCCTAATTTTTGTGAATTTCTTATACTTTTGATTAAGTTTCATAGAACACATGTTCTATTTTGAAGTATTTTGATATTTTAAAAAATTTTGATGGCTTTTCGGACATTATGGGTACCCATAGAAAGTTTTATTCGAGATCTTTCAAACGGCTAGTGTGGCATTTCATTTGGTTAAGTATTTTAGAAGTTATGATTTTTTTTGTTACTGATTTAGGTTTTCTAACTATTTCGACCAGCCAATTTTGGGTTATCTAAAAACCATTTCGTGGTGACTATTTCTAGTTAAACTTAGATGGATTTCATAGTACAAAATGTGAACTTTCTAAGGGTATAATTAGTTTGGTCATACAAGTTTTGTGTGAAAACAATTAATGCCCTAAAGTAGGCTAATTGAATCTGTCAATCTAAAAACCCAGAAAATTTTGAAATTATTTATGATGATTTTGAAAGTTTAGACCCTCAAAACTTAGGTTCTATGAAGCTATTTCAGTCGAAATAAAATTTTGCATTATAGTATTACATCTCTACTATTGAATTGTACTTTAAACAACATCAGTGTTTGCATGAATTTGGTTTTATAATGGCTTCAAGTAAGCCAATCGATCAGAAAATTTCTAGATTTTAGAATTTGGAAAAAAATTCATTTTTAAATTTTTTGTACTTATTTCGGCCAAAATAAAATATTTTTAGTTAAAAATAGTATTAATCTTAATTTTACTAATTTTAGTGAATTTTTATACAAATAAATACATATTTATGAAATTGTCTTTGTTTTACTTGATTTTCAAAAAATTCTATATGTTTATATATTCATTTTTAAAGATATGAAAATTTTCAGGAGTTTATTTTATTTTCATAAAGTTCACGTTGATACTGATTTTATGTTTTAATTGTTAATTTTTCAATTTTATGTAGTTTTAAATATTTCATCATTAAGAAAATTTTGATTTGTCAAGAAAATTGCTACACTACCCAAATATCTCCGAATGACCAATGAAATGTTGTTCATTGTTAAATTTATATTTTTGCTAAGTTCTGATTTTTAATTACATATATTTTCTTAATCTTTAGGCTATTAGAAGAATTTTGCAATTTATAACTTAAGTGTCAGTTTAGCGAATCAAGTAAGTGACTTGATATTCCTTCAGTATTTATCTTTAAAAAATCAGCCCTAAATATTTTTACATCATATATACAAAAATATGTTATTTTGTCCCATGTTTTAGTAAATTGGTTTAAGCATGAAAGCTATAGTTTAGACTTGGATTTGAAAAATATTATGCTACTTATCCGTATATTTCTTTTTACTACTGTAATTTTGCTATGATTTTGCTAAACGGTTTACTAAATAATTTATAGATATGTGCATGAGAAATATTTTGTGTATAAGATGTGTTTGTTTCTAAATACGATAAATGTACATATTATGTTATGGGTAATCCAATTTTATTTTTTTTGTTTTGGATGCTCTCCTGATATGCTATGCTTGAACCTTACCAATAAGGGTTAATTATTGGCCATGTCGACATATACTTTGTGATTAGGAATCGATTTCAAACCGTGCCATCGATTAAGAATAGTAGTTTTCGTATTGAACTGTGCCATCAGTTTAGAATAGTAGTTTTTATTTCGAACCGTGCCACCGGTTAAGAATAGTAGTTTTTGTTCCAAAGCATGCCATCGATTTAGAATAATAGTTTTTGTCCATAGCCTATAAAAAGAGATTGATAGACAGATAGTAGATTATATATTTCAAAGATTTAAGCATAAGAATTTTGTTTAAATATATTTTTCATATTATTATTTTGAAATAAGTTATTTATAAATGTAAGATTACCCAAAATTTTGTATTTCTTAATTCAAATCATTATTTTTGCCTCATAATTTTTTAGCGTGTTTAACCCAACTGAAGAAATGTTAATTGCTTACTAAGTAGTTGTACTCATTGTATTCTTTAATATTTTATAAGTTTCGAATATGAACTGACACATGGGAATATCAGGTAGTGACGTATCAATTTTAGTATATGTTTGTTTAGATTTTATTGTGAAAAAAAAAACTACAACTCTTTGAGACTATTATTTGATAGACTTTTAAAGGTTTCACATTTTTATTTCAAACATTTTGTTATTCCTATAAATTTCATTTTATTGCAATCGATTTTTTTAAAATAATTTAATTTTTTTTATAAACATATATATATTTGAATTTTATTTTGGTTAGTTGGTTGCCTTACATATTTGTGAGATTAGATCTTGTAGATGTGCGGCATCTGTTATGCCTCGATTCAGGGTGGTACAGATCTAGTGGTATTGGAGCCTAGGATTTTTGATTTTAGACTTTGACGATCTTCGCAATGAAACATTTAGTATTATCACGATGAGTGAGTATGGGTAGAATTTTTAGGTTGAGACGTTTTCTTTTATTAATTTATGAGTTTTGTTTTATTATTGTTTTTATAAAAAAAATCTTTAGTCTTAATACGTTTGTTACTTTGATTGAATTAATATGCCTCCTTGTTGTATGAATGAACCAAACCTTGCTAAAATTATGATAATTGCTAGAGCTAGGGGTTCTAGAAATTCTCATAATAAGAGGGGGCAAAATCCTAAAAATGAAGATGGGGATCGAGGTGTAGATCTTACATCAAATGCTCAAGAGTGTGTTGGAAACTGGACGAAGGTAGTAGAAAGAGCAGTGGTTGGGAATAAGGATAGGGTGTTGAATTGATCAATGAAGTGATTAATCTGGTGAAGGATCAATGACAACACCATTAACCGATGCAATAAACTAATAATCTTGGGGAATGGAAAAGTCTGAGTGAGTTTAAGAAGATAGTGCCTCCTACTTTTAAAGGTTCTACAAACCCTGATGAAGCAGAGCTATGGATTAAAGAAATGGAGAAAGCTTTTAAAGCGATGCGTACTTCAAATTAAGATAAGATTAGATTTGCTACTTTTTTGTTATAAGGGAGTGCTAATAATTGGTGGAAAAGAGTAGTTTGCACTCATGAAAATGAGGCAGGATTCTTTGCATAGGATAATTGTTGCATTGCATTTTATACGAAATATTTTCATAGAAGTAAATTGCTGCAGTTGGAAAGGGAGTTTCTTAATTTGGTTCAAGGTAGTAAGACTATGGATGATTATAAGGCTGAGTTTGATTAACTGTCGAAGTTTGCTCCTTCTCTTGTTTACATGAAGAGAGCAAAGCTAAAAGGTTTAAAAATGGTTAAATGCTTATGTTTTGTTTGATAAGGCTAAGATAGAACCTCTACCCCCCTATCTTTTGTGGCTAAGATAGAACCTTTTCTTATTTCTTTTGAAGGATAAGTAGAAACCTTCTTTATTTTTGAATAGCTAAGTAGTAACCTCTCCTTTTTACAAGGATTCAAGTGTAAATAAATAAAACCTCTAAAGGTTAGGTGTTTACAAGAATTTTGGCTTAAAGAAAATATGTATCTAAAGATACAAAATGAAGAATACAAAAATAAGAAAAATTAATCCTATACAAAGATGAACTACTTAGTGAAAATGATGGAAAAGATGAAAGATTTGACTTTAAACACAATTCTCTTAGTTCTTCTTCTTGTTGGAGGTGTTAGAGAGGCTTATTTTTAGCCTTGATCATGATTATAGTCATTGGGGATATTTGGTGAAGAAATATAGCCATTGGAGCCTTCAAAATGTCATTTCCTATTGTTCACCATGCCTCTGTATCAATATAATTAAGTGGGTATTGATACGTTGTGTTTAACGATCAAAAATATGATTGTTAAATAGTCTTACATCGATACAGAAAGATCTATCTTGATATATGAACAGTCTTGTCTCGATACAGAATGCTCTGTCTTGATACATGAACAGTGATTTCTACATTTTAAGGTTATTTAGCTACCGCCAAGTATTGTATCGATACATTCACATGAAAATCAATTTTAAAAGGTTTTTCATAACTTTAAAACATGTAAAACTTATCTAAAAAATGTTTTATATAAAAATATGTATTAAGAACACATTTGAGTGCTTGAAGGAGTTAAAACACTTTCTAGTATTTTTCAAAGTGTTTACAAAATATTTCATAAAAAAATACTAATCTTGAAAATAATTAAACTCTAGCTAATTAAGCTTTAGTTATATCAAAACTAAGATTAATTCAAAGCTAATATAGCTAACAATCTCCCCCTTTTTGATATGAGAAAACTTAAGGCAAATTTGCTTGTAAAACTTCCCCTTACATTTAAAGATTTTCAATGGCACTCGCCCTTCTTAAAAGCATTAGAAAATGGACTTTTGGAGATTTTATAGAAAGTTTTTGGAACACCTAGCAATGGCATTTTTGTTCATATTTGGCTTTAAGAGTACCAACACAAAATATTAAGGATTTCGATAATATAAATAATGTAAGCACATGTAAAATCTTCCTATTTGCTAGCATAGACATATATGTATAAATAAAGTATAAGCAAGCAAATTAACCCCTAAAACTCTCCCCCTTTTTGGAATATCAAAAAGTTGAATTAAGATTAATTCAAAGCTAAGGGACTAATTCCAACAAGATTTCTAAAAGGTATATTAATTATGGATCAATTTAGAACATGTATACTAATGATCGAAAAAATATATGCATTTAAGTCCTAATGTGTAGTTCATCCAATTTTTGTATTCTTTTGTAGTCATTTTAAGCACATTTGAGAGATAGAACATACCAATTGTTGAAGAATTTTAAGAAATATTAATCCAATTGGTGTCTGGATGCACAATGGATGCCAATTTTTGAATTTTAAGTACACATGCATACTACAATAAATGCCAAATGGAAGGTTAAAAAAATTTCAAAAAAAATGTAACAAACTTCCATGGGTTAGAAAATAATTTGCTCATTCATGATATGTTAATAAAACCATTTGAGCAAACATTGAATCAAAAAACATGCTTAAATATGAGAATTATGCACTTACACATGTTCAAAGATTCATTCAAAGCAAACATTTTAAGCATACATTACATGCTAGAATACAATTTATATATATAATTGACTCATTTATGTCACCAAAGTTAATGCTAAGGGATAATAATTTAATAGCATTTGTTTGATGATTACCTTAACCTTACCAAACTTTGATGATATGCTCATTGTAACTTAGAGGATCATCATTTCTAGTGTTTGAGCATTCCTTGATGGTTTTGGTTTGATTTGAAGTGGTTGCATGCTTAATTTGCTTTATTTTGCTATACAAGTGTTCATCTTTCAAGGATTGATTTGTCTCCATGAACCTTGCAAAACTTAAAAACAACCTTGCCCAAAGATGAGCATTAGAGGTTCCAAGATTTTAATTGTAAAAAAGTATTCAATAAGCTTAGATTTTGTTAGAAGTAAAAGATGTTCAATGTGCTTAATGACATTTTGAAATAAGTGATACCAAATGTTGATAAATGAAGAACATTAAGAATATATGGTACCAATTATTGCAAAAAAAATAATGTATAAAAAAATTTGTATTTTTTAGCATTACGAGGCAATATAAGCAGTTAATGTATTTGATTTGTGAAATGTATCAAATATAATGATTAAGCATGTGATGAGTTATGAAACGATGTTTATCAAGGTTTAGAAATCATAAAATTGAAGGATCTCAAGTGAAAACTTATTAAAGAGATCAATTTTGCATTTAAGAGCCAAAAACATGAAATTAGCCAATATTCACTAGTTGTGTCGATATATAGGGCTTTTGTATCGATACAAAGTTCATTGTATCAATACAAGCAGGGTTTTTTTGGGTTTTTGTTCATTGTATCAATACAAGACTCTAAGTATCAACACATGCCTTAAGTGTTTCAAAAAATTCTTAGAAAAATATGCAATTTGGCATTGCAAAACCTATGATTTTATATTCTAATGCAAACTTTTGAATTTAAGCATTTAAAACTCATATGAATAATCAAAGTTTGGATTAAAATGACTTTTAAAATCAAGTTTCAATGAATTGGCATGTTTGGTCATATAAGTAAGGCAATATGCAATTAAAAGATTTTCATTCAAACCACATAAGCACATGTTTAAAAAAAGTATTTTTAACTTGCTTAAGCCATAAATCATGAACTTACAAAATAATCAAACATCCTAAGTCTCACGCAAGCATAATTGAATATTAAGTATTAAAGAGACTTAAGAACTTACTAATGCATGTTTATGGCATCATATCTTATAAGTAAGCTTTAAATGCTCCCCCTAAAGATATGCATGTAATTTAGTCATGCAATAAAGCTTCTTAATGATGCATGACATGAAATTTATCAAAATCAACCCTTTATGCATAAACCATTCTTAAATTATGCTCCATAACTATATTTCACAAATCAATTTAACACATCATCATTAAGCATTGATCATCAAATGCCTGCACATTTAAGCTCATAGTGGCTCAAAATATAAAATATGAATTTTCATTAAACAATTTTGTATTAAAAACATTTTTTTAAAACAAAGTCAATAAAGCATTGATAATCACAACATGACTAACCAATACACATATCAAAATTTTAAAGCTTAAAGGTTACCCATCACACTTCTTTATGTGTCTAGAGCATCTATTTGTATTGGGTTGCTCTTTATTACTCTTATAGACGCCTTATTTTTTTGGACCAGTTTTTGATATCCTAGGAGTCAGGTAAAAGATGACAAAATTAAAAAAAAAAAAGAAATAAAGCTGGGGGACGATTGCCAGGCAAAAAAGTTTTTTTGGGAAGATCTAAAATTCCTATGGTCCACTTTAAAGAAAAATGCAAAAACGAGACATCAAAGTTCATTTTTAGGGTGTCATCGGAATCGTTCAGGTGAGTACACGAGCCAATTTTCCTCTCTTTGTGACCAAGATAAGATAACTCAAGGAAACTAAGGTATATGCAGGTCATATGGGTACTTAAACACTGTCACAAGACTTTCATGCTACCAAAATTTTGAATTTTCATGTGTAGTATTTATACAAGAGGGTTTGATATCAATACCCATGGTGTAGTATCGATACCTAGCATGTTTGTATCCATACAAAACATGGCAATAACTAAAGTTGTGATTTTTGGCAAAACGTATCGATGCATAAACATGAATATCGATATAAATTCATAGAGTATCAATACTAGCCTCTAAGTCTCGAGACTGGAAACATTTTTTGCTCTTAGTATCGATACATAACTCATTGTATCGATACTCAGGAGTAAAATTTACCTTGTGTATCGATACAACATGTTCTGTATCGATACACTAAGGTATTTTTGCCTAGTTTGAGTTATTTTTTAGCCTTTGAAAATCTAACTCAAATATGTTTTTAGCACCAACAAATCGTCATAAAGCATTACAAACCTTAGCTTCGGGCCAATAACCAAATTTAAACAAGTTTAGGGCCTAAACAACCAATGTCAAAGGTCACTTTCACAAGAGATACGGTGGTAAGAGGGTGGTAGACATATCAACATTTAGGAGGCTATTGCAGCCTTTCTGATTTCTTTCTCATCATGGCAGTGCCAATAGCAATCATGGGCAGACTGAGCATGTTACTTAGATGTCTCCTTGTACAGAGAGGAAAACCCAATAATGCCCTTAGTTTGTTTGTTAAAGTTGGCTGAACATGAAGATAAATAGGGAAATGGCTAACTCAGTAAGAGGACTTTTGGCTAGAGAAAAAAAGCCACCTAAAAAAAATTTCCCAGAGCTATTCCTAAAAATTCTCTAACCATTCTCAGCCTAAAAAAAAAACACTTCCAAAAACATTGTTTCATTGACCTTCATACTCTATTCCTGTAGCTACCCGAAACTAACTTTGGAAAACCTTTAAGAACCCAACTTTACAAACATTTTAATCCTTAAAAAACCTTGCCATCAACCATGCCACCAAAAAGCTACTTCCTTTCATCCTTTTCTAGCTAAATAATAGCAAGGAGAAGGAAAAAATAAGCCTACAACCACTATTATGAGAAAAAAGGAAGTTTAAGTTTTTGGTATATACCTTTTACCTTGATCTTTATATTTTCTCATTAAAATCATCTTAGTAAACCCTTTTTATGCTTTTATGGTCACCCTAGGACTCTCATGCATTTTTTTGGCTTTAGTTGTGGTAGTTTAGGATCTTGATGTTTTTCTTGGTGCCTACATGCTGTTGGTCAACTAAGCATGCTCCTTTGCATTTTCATCACCATAACAGCCTCTGTCCATGCAACCTTGTCATGTTCGTTCCTTATTCACATCTTCATCTCATGTTTAAAGAATGCATCTTAACATGTCATAGGTATGCCCATACATTTCCTAGTAGCTTGATAGGTTCCATGAAATAAAAATGTCTTTTTCAGCAAAGTCTTTGTTTTGAACATGTTCATCCTAAGTATGTTCATACATCTATCTATCAGCTCTATGCATTTGTTTGTTATCTTTTCTATGAAAAATGTCATCTTTGCTTGTGCATATATGTCCTCCATATTCTACATTGTTTTATGGTACTTTGCTTGTGTTGAGATGCATGCTTAAATGCTAGAAAACCCAATTTCAAAAATTTCCCCTAGTTAAGCATATGCTATTTCCCATACATGGAGAATAACATGGGCTTAAGATTTCTATGAAGTTGGTTTTCCAACCTTGGGGGCAAAACAAGCATTCAGTTCTGGATTTAGGGAAGCATGAGTATAAGAGTGCTATTTTTTTCAAAAATGACATGAAGCCTTTTAGTTGAAAAATGTGAACCCTTGGTCCTTAGCCAACCACCCTCCTAGTGGCATACTTAATGGTTATTCTATCATCCCAAACTACTCCAGGATTGTGGAATGAACTCATAACACCCATGTCAACCTTTGGTTACAGATGTTTGAACGTCCATGACCCGAGCTTAACCCAATGAAAAACCAAAAATACCAAACACCTCCCCCATTTTGTTCTGGCAACACAATAATCTAGTTTTGAAAAATTATTTAAAAATAAAAAATGATTTATCCAGAATGTATTGGCATTTTTCCCTTGAAGCGTTTCGAATTACCTTTCCAATGATATCTCATTTACCTTCAAATCACCTCGGATGAAATAGTTACGATTTTTTGATTCAAAGCTGTCTGAAACCCCTAGATCCAGCGAGTAGTCTACTGTTCGGGCTATTTCGGCCCAACAAACAACATTTTTGAGCCCCTTGAATATTTTTCCCATAGAGTTCATGAAATTCCCTTTTTGGAAAGGTATTATTCGTATTTTAATAATTCCAAATGAATTCGAAATGATTTTTCAAAGTCCATGATACCTTTACCCCAAACATGCTGCCAGTGTCAAGACATGTTGAAATTCAAAAATTAATTCCACCAAGAAAGTGATTTTCTAGGATTTTGGAAATATATTTTACATTAATCATCATCGAGTTACCTTTCCAATGGTACCTCGTTTACCCCTCAGGACCCTTGGATAAGCTCAAAAAAAATCAGAAAGAGAAACGATGTAACATTGTCCTCTGTTTCTAACCCAATTTCTAAAATGCCTTTATTGAGGCGTTTGAACTCCTCATGATCTACTCGCCTTATTCCCATAACCTAAGCCCTTTAGACTCGGACCAAGGCTAAAGAAAAAAGGAAATTTTAGCCAAACCTTTGGCTCTTGATTTTCAAAGATCCCTCTATCTAAAAAAATAACCCATTCCTTTTGAACGTCAAAAATTTTCATTTTCGAGGATACTCTAACCCCATTACTCTGAGAGGTACTCCAACCCCACTTTTACCTCAAAATGACATGAATTTTCATTTTCAGGGATACTTCAACCCCATTACTCCAAGAGAATACTCCAACACCTTAAAATGACATTGAATTTCCATTTTCGAGGATACTTCAACCCCACTACTCCGCGGGGATACTCCAACCTCACTTTTACCTTGAATCCAATATCAAACTTCTATTAAAGGGATACTCCAACCTCCCTCTTCATATTCCTTCTAAAATCCAAGCTTTTCTCCCTTTCGACTCATCAAAACCTTTTTGTCCTTAAATTTCCATTGAATCTGACTAAGTCTCAACATTGTTATCTTAGTTATTCATTAATAATCAAAGATAATTATGAGAAACATTTCGATTGTCCCTTTTTTTCTTGTATTTTGTGTGGATTTTTTTGTTCCCTTTTCCACCTTACTAATACATTTTTTTTGTAGGGACCTCGGGCATTCATGCTTTAAAGATCATTTTCAAAATCACAAAACAATATCTCATATCGGTATCTCTCTAGTGCTAGACATGAAATAATTGATTTTTTAAAAAACCCATCTGGAGATCATTTTCATCAAAAACCCCTATGTTTCTCGCCTCTTCGAGGTGCATAGGTGATAAAATTTTCATTAAAACCTCAACTCATATCTTTATAAAATTTTATGCATTAGAGGGAATTATATTTAAATAATGACAAAAATGGAATCGAGAAAATTGAGATTCAAGTAAGATGTAGTTAGATGGTATCGATTTTCGGGCATCGTGGGGGTGCTAATCCTTCTCCACACATAACCAACTCTTGAACCTAAAATAATGAATCTCTGGTATTATTTTCAATAGGCATCCGGTCATGCCTAACTTAAAATGATCAATGACGACTCCAACTTTATGGCCACTTCATGGTAGCCATCCAAGACTAGTCAGATGAGCGATTCGTGCAATGGTCTTTCCCTCTTTCATGTCAAACATCATCATATTTTTTAAGTCGAGCATGCTTTGGCCCTTCGGATTGTTCGAAGTTTGTGAAGGCCGAGCACGCGGAACGTCGACAGCTCTAACACACCTATAAGAAACTTTCACTGGGTTTTTGGTACCCAAATTGCTTTGGGTCCATGAATATTAGTCTTAAAGCCTCTTATTCCCTTATGAACCCATAATCGCCTAACTTTAAATTGCATCCTTTTCTTGATAGGACAAGTATGCAAATTATGACCGTGAAAATTACAATGTGAGCATTTGGTCATATAAACTTGAAAAGATTTGTCCAAAATGATTTTCTTTTCTTGTTTTAAGCTTTCAATCTTTATTTTCAAATCAAAATTAGCTTTCTCTAAAATGTTAATTCTTAGCTT
>JBBYHM010016179.1:0-10980 GCA_038381775.1 Adansonia rubrostipa
AGCACCACAAACATGTTCTCCTTATTAGGACACATGATACTGATGCTTTGGTTTGTCAAGAAAAGCTTTTCTTTCCATACTTTCCACAAAATCAAAGTTTGTCCATCAAATGAGACAAACATATATATTCATAATAATGCCCATTTTTTTGTGATTTAACACAGCAATCATGTTTTCCTCATTAGGATACATGATATTGGGGCTTTACTTTGGCAATAAAAGCTTTTCTCTCCACCATTTTCCATATAATCAAAGTTTATTCGTCAAATGAGATAAACTTGGATTCTCGTAATAATCTTCATGTTTTTATGATTGGGCACCACAAACATGTTCTCCTCATTGGGATAGACGATATTGGTGCTTTGGTTTGGCAATAAAACCTTTTCTCTCCACCTTTTTTCTTATAATTAAAGCTCATCCGTCAAATAAGACAAACTTGGATTCTCGAAATAGTCTTCATGTTTTTGTGATTGGGCACCACAAACATGTTCACCTTATTAGGATACAAGATATTAGTGTTTTGGTTTGGCAATAAGCTTTTCTCTCTACCATTATCCATAAAATCAAAGTTCGTCCATCAAATGAGATAAACTTGGATTCTCATAATAATGTCTATTTTTTTGTGATTTAGCATGGCAATCACGTTCTCCTCATTGGGATACACGATATTGGTACTTTACCTTCACAATAAAAGCTTTTCTCTCCACCATATTCCATATAATCAAAGTTTATTTATCAAATGAGACAAACTTAGATTCTCATAATAATCTTCATGTTTTTGTGGTTGGGCACCACAAACATGTTCTCTTCATTTGGACACACGATATTGGTGCTTTGGTTTGGTACTAAAAGCTTTTCTCTCCACCATTTTCCATATAATCAAAGCTTTTCCACGAAATAAGGCAAACTTGAATTCCCGTAATAATCTTCATATTTTTGTGATTGGGCACCACAAACATGTTCTCCTTATTAGGATACATGATACTGATACTTTGTTTTGCTAAGAAAAGCTTTTTTTTCCATACTTTCCATAAAATCAAAGTTCGTCCATCAAATGAGACAAACTTGGATTCTCATAATAATGTCCATTTTTTTGTGATCTAGCACGGCAATCATCTTCTCCTCATTGGGATAAATGATATTGTTGCTTTGCTTTGCCAATAAAAGCTTTTCTCTCCACTATTTTCCATATAATCAAAGTTCATTCGTCAATGAGACAAACTTAGATTCTCATAATAATCTTCATGTTTTTGTGATTGGGCACCACAAACATGTTCTCCTCATTGGGATACATGATATTGGTGCTTTGGTTTGGCAGTAAAAGCTTTTCTCTCCACTATTTTCCATATAATCAAAGTTTGTCTGCTAAATGAGGTAAACTTAGATTCTCATAATAATCTTCATGTTTTTGTGATTGTGCACCACCAACATGTTCTCCTCATTGGGACACATGATACTGATGCTTTGGTTTGCCAACAAAAGCTTTTCTTTTTGCACTTTCCATAAAATCAAAGTTCATCTGTCAAATAAGACAAACTTGGATTCTCATAATAATGTCCATATTTTTGTGATTCTGCATGGCAATCATGTTATTCTCACTGGGATACGTGATATTGGTGCTTTAGGTTGGCAATAAAACCTTTTCTCTCCACCATTTTCCACATAATCAAAGTTCATTCATGAAATAAGACAAACTTGGATTTTGGTAATAATCTTCCCATTTTTATGGTTGGGCACTACAAATATGTTCTCCTCATTGGGATACACGATATTAGTGCTCTAGTTTGGCAATGAAAGCTTTTATCTTTGCCATTTTCCATAAAATCAAAGTTTATCTATAAAAATGAGACAAACTTGGATTCTCATAATAATGTCCATCTTTTTGGGATTTAGCACGGAAATCATGTTCCCCTCATTGGGATGCATGATATTGGTGTTATGGTTTGGCAATAATGGCTTTTCCTCTCACCATTTTCGATATTATCAAAGTTAATTCATCAAATTAGATAAACGTGGATTCTTGTAATAGTTTTCATGTTTTTGTGATTGGGCACCACAAACATGTTCTCTTTATTAGGATACATGATATTAGTGCTCTGGCTTAGCCATAAAAGCTTTTCTCTCTACCAATTTCCATATAATCAAAGTTCATCTGTCAAATGAAACAAACATGGATTCTCATAATATTGTCCATTTTTTTGTGAATTAGTATGGCAATCACGTTCTTCTTATTGGGGCCATGATATTCGGGCTTTACTTTGGCAATAAAAGCTTTTCTCTCCAACATTTTCCATATAATCAAACTTCATTCGTCAAATGAGACAAACTTGGATTCTCGTAATAATCTTCATGTTTTTGTGCTCGGACCACAAACATGTTCTCCTTATTGGGATACACAATCTTGGCGCTTTGGTTTGGAAAACATTTTCTCTCCACCATTTTTGGCACAATCAAAGCTCATCCGTCAGATAAGATAAACTTGGATTCTCATAATAATCTTCATGTTTTTATGATTGGCACCATAAATATGTTAACCTTATTGGGATACACGATATTGGTACCATGGTTTGGCAATAAGCTATTCTCTCTACCATTTTCCATAAAATCAAAGTCCGTCCATCAAATTAGATATACTTAGATTTTCATAATAATGTCCATTTTTTGTGTTTCGGCATAGTAATCATGTTCTTGTCATTGGGATACACGAAATTGGTGCTTTGGTTTGGCAATAAAAGCTTTACTCTCTACCATTTTCCATAAAAACAAAGTTTATTTGCCAAATAAGGCAAACTTGGATTCTCGTAATAATCTTCATGTTGTTGTGATTGGGCACCATAAACATGTTCTTCTTATTGGGACACATGATACTGATGCTTTGGTTTGCCAAGAAAAGCTTTTCTTTCCACACTTTCCAGAAAATAAAAGTTTGTCCATCAAATGAGACAAACATGGATTCTCATAATAATGCCCATTTTTTGTGATTTAGCATGGCAATCATGTTCTCCTCCTTAGGCTACACGATATTGGTGCTTTGCTTTGGCAATAAAAGCTTTTCTCTCCACCATTTTCCATATAATTAAAGTTCATTCATCAAATGAGACAAATTTGGATTCCCGTAATAATTTTCATGTTTTTATGGTTGGGCACCACAAATATGTTCTCCTCATTTGGATACATGATGTTGGTGCTCTGGTTTGTCAATTAAACTTTTTCTCTCCACCATTTTTCATATAGTTAAAGTTCATCCCTTAAATAAGACAAACTTGGATTCTCATCATAATCTTCTTGTTTTTGTGATTGGGCACCACAAATATGTTCACCTCATTGGGATACAAGATATTGGTGCTTTGGTTTGGCAATAAGCTTTTCTCTCCACCATTATCCGTAAAATCAAAGTTCATCCATCAAACGAGATAAACTTGGATTCTTATAATAATGTCCATTTTTTTACGATTCAGCATGGCAATCACATTCTCGTCATTGGGATACACGATATTGGGGCTTTGCATTCGCAATAAAAGCTTTTCTCTCCACCATTTTCCACATAATTAAAGTTCATTTATCAAATGAGACAAACTTGAATTCTCACGAAAATCTTCGTGTTTTTGTGATTGGGCACCACAAACATGTTCTCTTTATTGGGAAACATGATATTGATGCTTTGGTTTGCCAAGAAAAGCTTTTCTTTCCACCTTTTCCACAAAATCAAAGTTCATCCATCAAATGAGGCAAACTTGAATTCTCATAATAATGTCCATTTTTTATGATCTAGTACAGCAATCATGTTCTCCTTATTGAGATAAATGATATTTGTGCTTTGCTTTGCCAATAAAAGCTTTTCTCTCCACCATTTTCCATATAATCAAAGTTCATTCGCCAAATCACATAAACTTAGATTCTCTTAATAATCTTCATGTTTTTGTAATTGGGCACCACAAACATGTTCTCTTTAATGGGATACACAATATTGGTGCTTTGGTTTGGCAATAAAGCTTTTCTCTTCACCATTTTCCATATAATCAAAGTTCATCTGCCAAATAAGGTAAACTTGGATTCTCGTAACAATCTTCATGTTTTTGTGATTGCACACCACCAACATGTTCTCCTTATTGGGACACATGATACTGATTCTTTGGTTTGCCAAGAAAAGCTTTTCTTTCCACTCTTTCCAAAAAATCAAAGTTTGTCCATCAAATGAGACAAACATGGATTCTCATAATAATGCCCATTTTTTGTGATTTAGCATGGCAATCATGTTCTTCTCATTAGGGTACACGATATTGGTGCTTTGCTTCAGCAATAAAAGCTTTTCTCTCCACCATTTTCCATATAATCAAAGTTCATTCACCAAATGAGACAAATTTGGATTCTCGTAATAATCTACATGTTTTTATAATTGGGCACCAAAAATATGTTCTCCTCATTTGGATACATGATATTGGTGCCTTGGTTTGTCAATTAAACCTTTTCTCTCCACCATTTCTCGTATAATTAAAGTTCATCCCTCAAATAAGACAAACTTGGATTCGCATCATAATCTTCTTGTTTTTGTGATTGGGCACCACAAATATGTTCACCTCATTGGGATACAAGATATTGGTGCCTTGGTTTGGCAATAAGCTTTTTTCTCCACCATTATCCGTAAAATCGAAGTTCATCCATCAAATGAGATAAACTTGGATTCTTATAATAATGTCCATTTTTTGTGATTCAGCATGGCAATCACATTCTTGTCATTGGGATACACAATATTGGGGCTTTGTATTCACAATTTAAGCTTTTCTCTCCACCATTTTCCATATAATTAAAGTTCATTTGTCAAATGAGACGAACTTGAATTCTCACAAAAATCTTCGTGTTTTTGTGATTGGGCACCACATACATGTTCTCCTTATTGGGATACATGATATTGATGCTTTGGTTTGCCAGGAAAAGCTTTTCTTTCCACACTTTCCACAAAATCAAAGTTCATCCATCAAATGAGGCAAACTTGAATTCTCATAATAATGTCCATTTTTTGTGATCTAGCACAGCAATCATGTTCTCCTTATTGGGATAAATGATATTTGTGCTTTGCCAATAAAAGCTTTTCTCTTTACCATTTTTCATATAGTCAAAGTTCATTCATGAAATGAGACAAACTTAGATTCTCTTAATAATCTTTATGTTTTTGTGATTGGGCACCACAAACATGTTCTCCTTATTGGGATACACAATATTGGTGCTTTGGTTTGGCAATAAAGCTTTTCTCTTCACCATTTTCCATATAATCAAAGTTTATCTACCAAATGAGGTAAACTTGGATTCTCATAACAATCTTCATGTTTTTGTGATTGCACACCACCAACATGTTCTCCTTATTGGGGCACATGGTACTGATTCTTTGGTTTGTCAAGAAAAGCTTTTCTTTCCACACTTTCCAAAAAATCAAAGTTTGTCCATCAAATGAGACAAACATGGATTCTCATAATAATGCCCATTTTTTGTGATTTGGCATGGCAATCATGTTCTCCTCATTACTGTACACGATATTGGTGCTTTGCTTTAGCAATAAAAGCATTTCTCTCCACCATTTTCCATATGATCAAAGTTTATTCATCAAATGAGACAAATTTGGATTCTCGTAATAATCTTCATGATTTGGTGATTGGGCACCATAAACATGTTCACCTCATTGGGATACAAGATATTGGTGCTTTGGTTTGGCAATAAGCTTTTCTCTCCACCATTACAAGTAAAATCAATGTTCATCCATCAAATGAGATAAAATTGGATTATCACAATAATGTCCAATTTTTTGTGATTCGACATGGCAATCACATTCTCGTCATTGGGATACACGATATTGGGGCTTTGCATTCGCAATAAAAGCTTTTCTATCCCCCATTTTCCATGTAATTAAAGTTCATTTGTAAAATGAGACAAACTTGAATTCTCGCAAAAATCTTCATGTTTTTGTGATTGGGCACCACAAACATGTTCTCTTTATTGGGATACACGATACTAATGCTTTGGTTTGCCAAGAAAAGCTTTTCTTTCCACACTTTCCATGAATCAAAGTTTGTCCACCAAATTAGACAAACTTGGATTCTCATAATAATGTCCATTTTTTTATGATCCATCACGGTAATCATGTTGTCCTCATTGGGATTGGTTTGCCAAGAAAAGCTTTTCTCTTCACTATTTTCCATATAATCAAAGTTCATTCATCAAATGAGACAAATTTAGATTCTCATAATAATCTTCATGATTTGGTGATTGGGCACCATAAACATGTTCTCCTCATTGTGATACATGACATTGCTGCTTTGGTTTGGCTATAAAAGCTTTTCTCCCCACCATTTTCCATATAATCAAAGTTTATCTACCAAATGAGGCAAACTTGATTCTCGTAAAAATCTTCATGTTTTTATGATTGTGCACCACCAACATGTTCTCCTTATTGGGACACATGATACTGATGCTTTGGTTTGCCAAGAAAAGCTTCTCTTTTCGCACTTTCCATAAAATCAGAGTTCGTCCATCAAATGAGATAAACTTGGATTCTCATAATAATGTCCATGTTTTTGTGATTCAGCACTAAAATCATGTTCTGTTCATTGGGACACATGATATTGGTGCTTTGGTTTGGCAATAAAAGCTTTTCCCTCCACCGTTTTCCACATAATCAAAGTTCATTCATAAAATGAGGCAAACTTGGATTATGGTAATAATCTTCATGTTTTTATGATTGGGCACCACAAACATGTTCTCCTTATTGAGTTACACGATATTCGTGCTCTGGTTTGGCAATGAAAGCTTTTTTCTCCACCATTTTCCATTTAATCAAAGGTCATCCATCAAATGAGATAAACTTGAATTCTCATAATAATGTCCATCTTTTTAGGATTCAGCACGACAATCATGCCCCCTTCATTGGGATGCAGGATATCGGTGCTATGGTTTGGCAAGAAAACCTTTTCCCTTCATCATTTTCCATATAATCAAAGTTAATTCATCAAATTAGACAAACTTGGATTCTCGTAATAATCTTCATGTTTTTGTGATTGGGCACCATAAACATTTTCCCCTCATTGGGAGACACGATACTGGTGCTCTAGCTTGGTAATAAAAGATTTTCTCTCTACCATTTTTAATATAATCAAAGTTCATCCATCAAATAAGACAAACATGGATTCTCATAATATTGTCCATTTTTTTATTTAGTACGGTAATCACGTTCTCCTTATTAGGATACATGATATTGGGGCTTTACTTTGGCAATAAAAGCTTTTCTATCCACCATTTTCCATATAATTAAATTTCATTCATCAAATGAGATAAACTTGGATTCTCATAATAATCTTCATGTTTTTGTGCTTGGACACCATAAACATATTCTTCTTATCCAGATACACGATCTTAGAGCTTTGGTTTGGCAATAAAACCTTTTCTCTCCACCATTTTTTGTGTAATCAAAGTTCATCCATCAAATAAGATAAACTTGGATTTCTGTAATCATCTTCATGTTTTTGTGATTGGGCACCACAAACATGCTATCCTCATTAGGATATATGATATTGGTGCCTTGGTTTGGTAATAAGCTTTTCTCTCCGCCATTTTTCATAAAATCAAAGTTCATTCGTCAAACGAGATAAACTTGGATTCTCATAATAATGTCTATTTTTGTGTTTCAGCACAGCAATCATGTTCTCCTCATTGGGATACATAATATTGGTGCTTTGGCTTCGCAACAAAAGCTTTTCTCTCCATCATTTTCCATACAATCAAAGTTTATTTGCCAAATGAGTCAAAGTTATATTCTCGTAATAATCTTTATGTTTTTGTGACCAGGCACCACAAACATATTCTCCTCATTGGGACACATGATACTGATGCTTTGGTTTGCCAAGAAAAGCTTTTCTTTTTGTATTTTCAATAAAATTAAAGTTCATCTATCAAACAAGGCAAACTTGGGTTCTCATAATGATGTCCCTTTTTTTGTGATTGAGCACAACAATCATGTTCTCCTTATTGGGATACACAGTATTGGTGCTTTCATTTGGCAATAGAAGTTTTTCAATCCACCATTTTCCATATAATCAAAGTTCATTCGTCAAATGAGACAAACTTGGATTCTCATAATGATCTTAATGCTTTTTTAATTGGGTACCACAAACATGTTCTCCTCATTGGGACACATGATACTGCTGCTTCGGTTTGGAAGAAAAGCTTTTCTTTCCACACTTTCCACAAAATCTAAGTTCATCCATCAAATAAGACAAACTTGGATTCTCATAATAATGCCCATTCTTTTGTGATTTAGCACAGCAATCATGTTCTCCTCATTAGGATACACGATATTGGGGCTTTGCTTTGGTAATGAAAGCTTTCCTCTCCACCATTTTCCATATAATCAAAGATCATTTATCAAATGAGACAACTTAGATTCTCATAGTAATCTTCATGGTTTTTTGATTGGGAACCATAAACATGTTCTCCTCATTGGGATACACAATATTGGTGCTTAGTTTGGCAATAAAAGCTATTCTCTCCACCATTTTCCATATAATAAAAGTTTATCCGCCCAAAGGCAAACTTGGATTCTCATAATAATCTTCATGTTTTTTTGACCAGGCACCATAAACATGTTCTCCTCATTGGGACATATGATACTGATGCTTCAGTTTGCCAAGAAAAGCTTTTCTTTCTTCATTTTCAGTAAAATTAAAGTTCGTTTGTCAAACAAGGTAAATTTGGGCTCTCATAATGATATCCATTTTTTTGTGATTTAGCATGGCAATCATGTTCTCCTTATTGGGATACATGGTATTGGTGCTTTGGTTTGGCAATAAAAGTTTTTCTCTCGACCATTTTCCATATAATCAAAGCTCATTCATCAAATAAGACAAACTTTGATTCTTGTAATAATCTTCATGTTTTTGTGATTGGGCACTATAAACATGTTCTCCTTATCAGGATACACAATATTGGTGCTTTGGTTTAGCAATAAAAGTTTTTCTCTCCACCATTTTCCATATAATCAAAGTTTATTCATCAAATTAAACAAACTTGGATTCTCATAATAATGTCCAATTTTTTGTGATTCGGCATGGTAATTATGTTCTCCTCATTAGGATGCACGATATTGGTGCTTTGGTTTGGTAATAAAAGCCTTTCCCTCCACCATTTTCCATATAATCACAGTATATTCATCAAATGTGGCAAACTTGGATTCTCTTAATAATCTTCATTTTTTTGTGATACGGCACCACCAACATGTTCTCCTTATTCGAATACACCATATTTGCATTTTGGTTTGGCAGTAAAACCTTTTCTCTCCACCATTTTCCATATAATAAAAGTTCATCCATCAAATGAGACAAACTTGGATTCTCATAATAATCTTCATGTTTTTGTGATTGGGCACCACAAACATGTTCTCTTCATTGGGATACACGATACTGGTACTCTGGTTTGGCAATAAATGCTTTTCTCTTCATCATTTTCTATATAATCAAAGTTTATCTGTCAAAATAGGCAAACTCGGATTCTCATAATAATTTTCATTTTTTTCTGATTCAGTACAGCAATCATGTTCTCCTCATTGGGATACACGATGTTGGCACTTTAGTTTGGCAACAAAAGGTTTTCCCTCCACCATTTTCCATATTATCAAAGTTCATTTGTCAAATGAGTCAAACTTGGATTCTCATAATAATATTCATGTTTTTGTGGTAGGGCACCACAAACATGTTCTCCTTCTTGGGACACACGATACTGATGCTTTGGTTTGCCAAGAAAGGCTTTTTTCTCTAAACTTTCCATAAAATTAAAGTTCATCCATCAAATGAGACAAACTTGGATTCTCATAACAGTGCCCATTTTTTATGATTCAGCATGACAATCATGTTCTCCTCATTGGTATACATGATATTGGTGCTTTGCTTTGGCAATAAAAGCTTTTTTCTCCACCATATTACATATAATTAAAGTTTATCCACCAAATGAGGCAAACTAGGATTCTTGTAAAAATCTTCATGTTTTTGTGATTAGGCACCACAAACGTGTTCTCCTCATTGGGACATATGATACTGATGCTTTGGCTTACTAAGAAAAGCTTTTCTTTCCACATTTTCCATAAAAACAAAGATCGTTAATCAAACGAGACAATTTAGATTCTCATAATAATGCCCATTTTTTTTGTGATTTAGCACGGCAATCATGTTTTCCTTATTGTGATACATGATCTTGGTGCTTTGGCTTGGTAATAAAACCTTTTCTCTCCACTATTTTCCATATAATCAAAGTTCATCCATCAAATAAGATAAACTTGGATTCTCATAATAATCTTCATTTTTTTGTGATTGGGTACCACAAACATGTTCACCACATTGGAATGCACAATATCGGTGCTTTAGTTTGGCAATAAAAGCTTTTCTCTCCATCAGTTTCCATAAAATCAAAGTTCATCTATCAAACGAGACAAACATGGATTCTCATAATAATGTCCATTTTATTGTGATTCAGCATGGCAATCATGATCTACTCTTTGGGATACACGATATTGATGCCTTGGTTTAGAAATAAAAGCTTTTCTCTTTACCATTTTTCATATAATCAAAGTTTATTTGTCAAATGAGACAAACTTGGATTCTCAAAATAATCTTCATGTTTTTGTGATTGGGCACCACAAACATGTTCTATTGTTGCTTTGGTTTAGCAATAAAAGCTTTTCTCTCTACCATTTTTCATATAATTAAAGTTCATCTGCCAAATGAGGCAAACTTGGATTCTCCTAATAATCTTTATGTTTTTGTGATTAGGCACCACAAGCATGCCCTCCTCATTGGGATACATGATACAATTGCTTTGGTTTGCAAAGAAAAGCTTTTTTGTTTACACTTTCTATAAAAGTTCATTCGTGAAATAAGATAAACTTGAATTTCATAATAATGTCCATTTTTTTGTGATTCAGCACGGCAATCATGTTCTCATTGG
>JBBYHM010016200.1:0-10978 GCA_038381775.1 Adansonia rubrostipa
AATCATGGAGAGTGATCATGAAGCTCGTATTGAATGACTTGAGCTAATGGTTAAGGAATCACAAGACCAGATGCTCCGTCAGGAAAACGAAATGCAAACTCAGATGGCAAGACTTATGGAACTAATGATAGCCTCTATGAAAGAAAAAGGGCAAGCCAGTACTGCTAAAACAAGGAATGGTTCTCCTAACATTGAAGGTCCCTCTGCTAATAATCCAGAACCTGCCCAAGGGGAAACTAGACAAGAACAATGGCCTACTCCTACACCTGTCGCTCAGGCTTCACTAGTCATCTACCTTAATCCTATTGAGGGGGTTAATTCATCGATACTCAAGGGGTGAATATAGGAGTTTCATCAGCAGATCCGATAATCCTTGATCATGAGGAATCGAAGAAAACAGAAGGTCAAAAGTCCACCATGATTATGGCAAAAGTGAATAAGTTTCAACTACTGGAAAAATGCCTCCAACCTATCAAGGGGAGTGACAAGTTCAGAGCTCTCGATGCACAATCATTGTCTTTGGTGTCCAACCTTGTCATTCCCCAAAAATTCAAAGTCCCAAAGTTTGAAAAGTTTAATGGAACCACTGACCCTTTTGTCTATATTCGAGTGTACCTACGAAAGATGGCTGGGTACGAAAAAGATGAAAAGCTCATCATGCATTGCTTCTAACATAACCTTGTTGGGGCAGCAGCTCAGTGGTATATCAAGCTAGATAATGTGAAAATCCAATCATGGGCTGACTTGGCTAAGGCCTTTTTGAATCAATACCAGCACGTGTCAGGTTAGGCACCGGATTGACTTTTTTTGATGAATTTTGAGAAGAAATCCACTGAAAGCTTCAGGCAATATGCCTAAAGATGAAGAAAGGAAGCAGCCCTAGTCTAGCCTCCTCTTATAGAAAAAGAGATGACAATCACTTTCATCCATACCTTATGCTCCTTATTACGAGAAGCTCATAGGAAATGCCACCAAGAAATTTGCTAACCTAGTCCTCTCTAGAGAAATGATTGACGTAGCCATTAAGAGTGGTAGAATGTCAGTCGAGGAAACATCTGGATCAAGTAAAAAGCCCATTGCTGGTAAAAAGAAGGACAAAGAGGCCAATGCTATAAATTATGCTGGCTCATTTTAGCCAAGACAGCATCAAGCATCCAACTCTTGCTACTCGAGAATGCCACGTTCTTACCCCATCACAATATCCCCACAGCCAATCTATGCCACCACTTATAACCCATCCCTTGTAATCCCATCAAACCCACCACAAGGCTATCTTCCACAGGTCCACCAAACTACCAATCGAACAACCAATAATGCACCCGGCAATCAAGGTGCAAATCAACCAAGATAACATTTTGATCCCATCCCTATGACCTATAAAGAGCTCTACCAAACCTTGCTCCAAAATCACTTAGTGGCTCCAATCTATGTCTCAAAAAAGAAGCCGCCATACCTGCCATGGTACAACCCTAACGCCTATTGTGAATACCATGCTGGGGTAGCGGGGCATGACATTGAGAATTGCATGTATTTCAAATGAAATATGCAAAATCTAATCAATGCAAAAGTCTTATAGTTTGGGACAAACCAGGGACCAAATATTGCTGCCAATCCTTTACCAAACCACACTGAGCTAGCTGCAAACATGATCAATACCGAGCCATAGAATTTGTGTCCTTCCACCAAGACTTGATTTTCATGACGGGGTCATGACGAAAGCCTTTGCACTTTTTGTCTCCCTTTTATGTGATGTCAAGAAATGAAAACCTACCTGTCCTAGCCCAAAGGCAAGTAGGTGTCCTATGTAAGGGCTATTTTTATCAAGTATTATCAATGAAATGACTTTTGCATATATCATTCCATATTGTGTGTCTAAATCACCTTTCAACCTTTTTGTCTCCATTACTCTTTTGCCCCAATTTTTATCCAAATCTTTTGGTTTTATGTGTGCATTTTGCAATATCTATTTCTTTACCCTTTCAAGTGTCCTAACGATAGTGACATGGATGTGTCTAATAGGTCTTTGAAGATCAATTTTGAATGATCAATTTGCACTAGTGAAGTTGATTCTTAAGAAGGTTTTGAAGAAAGCTTCGCACCACCAGACCTTTCACAATTCATGATTCAGTATGATAATTCCATCCTTATCGCCTAAACATGAATGGGGCAGTTGAGCTGGCCAACAAAAACATCAAAAGAATAGTTGAAAAAATGACCGAGACTTACAAAGACTAGTATGAGATGCTATCATTTGCACTTCATTCCTATTAGACCTCAGTTTGAACTTCCACGAATGCTACCCTATTCTCCCTTGTCTATAGGATGAAAGCTGTATTGCATATTGAAGTCGAGATCCCTTCTCTCAGAGTGTTAATGGAAACCAAACTTGGAAAGGCTGAATAGGTCAAGAACAGATATGACCAGCTTGATCTCATCAAGGAAAAATGTGTCTGCCATGGTCAAACGTATAAAAAATCCATGATTCGAGCCCACAACCAAAAGATGCATCCCTGACAGTTTCACTGAGGTGAATAGGTATTGAAAAAGATCCTCTCAATTCAAAAAGTCATGCGGGGCAAGTGAATCCCTAATTGGGAAAGACCATATGTCATGAAGCAAGTCTTCTACGGAGGGGCGCTAATCCTGTCAAAAATGGATGGCAATGTCTTGCCCAACCTAGTCAACTCTAATTCCATCAAGAAATATTATATGTAGAAGGCAAAAACCTGAAAAGGCATCTTTCAAAAAAAAAAAGGGTCTAGATGAAAATCCAAAAAGGACATCTGGGCAACCAACCTAACTATAGTTGAAAACTCGTAAAGGCAACTTAAGAAGATCAATTTTGATGGGGCATGAACAGAGAGCATCCACAAGACAATACAAAGCAATCGTAGAGATCTTTCAAAGATCAGCTCATGCTAGGCACATTCATTGTTCGAGAAAGATTTTGAAAAGCACCTAAAGAACATCCATGTCGTGGTTGTCAAAGGCATCTTTCACCCAAAAGATCATCTTCCTCGCTACCTTATCAATTGCTTGTCAAATGGTGTATTGAGTTATGTCTCTTTGTTGTCATAAATAAATATTGTCTTGTTTCTTTCAACCCTTGTACAATTCATACTGCAATTGTCATTTAATTGATAATGTTTGATAATTAATTAAAATATGCATTAGGGCATCTTAATATTACATCAAAAGGAAAAGAAAAGTACAGGGAATTTTACTTATACCCCGATCATCAAGATCATGCACCTTTTACGTCCAAACACCTATTCAGCATTACCATACACCAAAGCATTTCTTGCTTTCACAAGCCACATCTCAAGAAAAACCATTTTAAGCTAACTAAAATAGACCCATGCATTCTATCAAAATCGTATCAAAACTAGAGACATCAACCTGATCAGTCGAATAGTCTCTAAATTGTTGGCAATGCCCTCTATTTGTTAGGAAAATGACTGAGCCTCTCGAGTCGAGAAATGCAGCAGTCCAAATTCTTGAGACTAAATTTTTGATCACATCCCAAGTGGAGCAAGGACAACCTACAATCCCTATCGAGATAAGGAAAATTTTGGTCCATGGTTGGAACAAGGATGAATTGCCATCCCTTTGAGAGTTTGAATGATGTACAAGAAGAACTACAGCCATCTCCCGTATTAGACTTCACATCATGCAATCACGATAGCATTTCATATCATGCATTCACATTACCATCTTACATCATCATTTTTACAATATTACTTCAAGCCAGGTTTGCTGAACCTCCAAGGAATTCCTGGTAAAAACTCTAAGCTTTACAAACCAAGTGTCATTCAGGTAAGGTTCTTCTCTTCTCACCACCTCATGTCGAAAGTGCTAGTGGCAAGAAATTGTTGCCTAGAGACTATCGTTAAAAACTTCTGTCAAGAACATTCGTCAGAAGTTTTGTCAAGAACTAGTGCCAAAACCCTTTCCAATAGGAAATTTTATCATGAACTTTTATTAAGAAGAGCTTGTATTAAAAGTTTTATCGAAAACTTTGTCGCCACAAGTCATGGCACCCTTTTAAAGCCCACAAGTCATGGCACCCTTAAAAGCCCACAAGTCATGGCACCTCTTTAAAGCCCACAAGTCAGTGGCACCCCCTTAAAAGCCCATAAGATAGTGGCACCCTTTTCAAGCCCACAAGTCGTGGCACCTCTTTAAAGCCCACAAGTCGTGGCACCTTTTTTAAAGCCCACAAGTCGTGGCACCTTTTTTAAAGCCCACAAGTCATGGCACTCTCTCAAAAGCCCACAAGTCGTGGCACCCCTTAAACCCCCAAGTCATGGCACTCTCTCAAAAGCCTATAAGTCGTGGCACCCTTTTTAAAGCCCACAAGTCATGGCACTCTCTCAAAAGCCCATAAGTCATGGAACCCTTTTTAAAGCCCATAAGTCATGGTACTCTCTCAACAGCCCATAAGTCTTGGCACCTTTTTTAAAGCCCACAAGTCGTGGCACTCTCTCAAAAGCCCATAAGTCATGGCACCCTTTTTAAAGCCCACAAGTCATGGCACTCTCTCAAAAGCCCACAAGTCATGGCACCCCTTAAAGCCCATAAGTCAGTGGCACCCTTTTCAAAGCCCACAAGTTAGTGGCACCTTTTTAAAGCCCACAAGTCATGGCACTCTCTCAAAAGCCCATAAGTCATGGCACCCTTTTCAAAGCCCACAAGCTGTGGCACCTTTTAAAGCCTACATGTCAGTGGCACCCTTTAAAGCCCACACAAGTTGGTGGCATTTAAGTCTAAGTCAAAGCCCACACGAGCTGGTGGCACCCAAGTCTAAATCAAATCCCACACGAGCTGGTGGCACCAAGTTTAAGTCAAAGCCCGCACAAGCTGGTGGCATCCACATAAAAAATCCACATTACTTCATGCCTGCCTAAAGGGGTCAAACCTTAGAAAACCTAATATCCTAATGTTCTAGAAGTGTCAGTCTACCCTAGACAAAATAATGTCTATCTGTCTTTGCCCTATTCTTGATTGTCAGCAACGGTCAAAGAAGGGCAGCTGTTAACACCTTATTTTGTTCAGGCTAATTTTTAACAATCTGGAGCATGGACGTAAGAGGAGGCGATGATGTCGCCCGATGAAAAAGTATTTTGAGGATGTCAAGAAGGCCTAGGGATCATATCAAAGGTAAATGCAAAGATGTGGCATCAAATGACATAGTCCAAGGTATCCGGGGACAAAAGATATGAGAAAATTCATAATTTTACTTGAATGTATCGATACATGGTTCTCATGTATCGATACAATGCTCCAACGTGCCAAAAATTTGAAATGTCCCCATTTTTATCGATACAACATGTAGATGTATCGATACATAAGCCTCTGTATCGATACAAGACCTTATGTATCGATACTAAACCATGCTAGGACCAAAACATGCATTCTGTAAAGGAATGTATTGATACAGTGGTTCATAGTATTGATACAATAGCTCATAGTATCGATACATTGATCATTGTTTCGATACAATATTCATTGTATCGATACACATGAAGTTTTTAGACCAAATGTATCGATTCATTATGCAATGTATTGATACATGCAGGCCATTTTCACGATCCGAGCAATTTTAACTTATCCACCATTGATCCAAAACTCGATTTTTACTCTTTTTTTACATCAAGAAAGATTAAAACATATATCAGATTATGAATCTAGACTTTAAAATTAATCAAAACATTTTTTTAAGTCTAAATTGGATCAAAAGGGTCAATGTCATTTGATCACCCTACTCCTCCCTAGTTGTTGGCCAATGTCACCATCAACCACCCTAGTTACTGGAAGATAATTTTAGCATTTAAACCAGCCACCCTATGCCTATCACATTGGCAACAAGCTACCTCCTACAGCCACCCGATGGCCATCATGCTAACATCACCTTATCCCCTTTGAGAAATGGCCAAAAACACATCTAATTTGGCTCCAAAATGCTGGTATAAAGGGACCACCTCTATCTTAGCAGAACAAGGTTATATTCCAGCTCATTTACACTTCATTCACACATCAAAGAAATCAAAATCCCGTAGCTCTTCACTCAGTACCCAAAACAGCCCTTAAACACTCACTTTCAATAATTACACATTACAAAAATCACCTTCATCCATACCAGAACCAAAAATCTCATTATTTTCTCTTTTTTTGGCTTATCAATAACAAGAAAAAAAGGGAAATTCTAGCCATCTATACTGCACCAATTGTTTGGCCAAGAAGTGAAGTTTTATTGGTATAACTTCTTATTTCATCACTTTCATTTCCTGTTTTTCAGCACCTTTATCATTCTAGTGAACTATCCATGTCTCCATCACCCTCTTAGGATTATCATGCATTATTGTGGCTTTTGGTTTTGGTGGTTTTGGATTTGGATGCCTTAATGCCCCTTTAATGTGCAAAATGCCTTATTTTATCCTCATTAGTTTGATATCTCTTGCTCATGCATTTTATGCATGTCCATGCATCTTGTTATCCCTAATCCATGTATGAATCATTAGCCTAACACATTTCAAGCACATTTACACATTAACTTGCATGAATCATTATCATTTTCAGCATCCATAACATTTTCTTGTCAAAATACATAACATTTTCTTTGTCTAGGCCATTAGTACAATTAGCATCCCTATTCATATTGTGTGCCATCCCCTTGTATGTTTGTTGTCAAAATGCATGTTTGATGGATGATAAAAAATTATTTTCAAAAGGCCCCAAGCCAGGCATGTTAACCTCAACCTATAAGGATTAGCATGGGCTTAGTATTTTCCTTTAAGCTAGCAAAATATCTTGGGGAAAATTCAGCTTTTCCAAATCTGGAATCTTGGTTAAACAAGCTTAAATCTTCTAATTTTGAAATGAAAATGATCCTACACTCATCCCCGAAATGTTTGTGCCTTATTTTTGAGTCAAAACCTTTAGTGGTATGATTAACGGACTATTTCATTGTCCCAAACTACTCCGGGGCTGTGCAAATGAGTTCATGATACTCATGCCACTCTTTCCCATCAGTCATGGACGTTTGAATGTCAATGACTTGAATATAGACCTGTAAACATAAGGAAAACAAGAAATATCCCCTGCTTTCTTTGTCCCCTACTGGCAGCATGACTGTTACAAATTGAAAAATCATTTTAAAATTTAAAATGATTTTTCATGAATTTTATGATATTTTTCTATCATATCATGTCGAATTATCTTCAAAACGGTGTCTCATTCACCTCCGGATCATTCCAGATGAGAAAATTAAGATTTTTCAAGTCTAAAGTGTCCAGAACCTCTAGAATCCGAACATGTATTCTGGTTAGGCCATTCACACCCAATAAATGATTTTTCAAATTTTTAAAACATTTTTCCTAAAAAGTTCATGAAATTCCCTTTTTGGAAATGTATTATTTGCAATTTTCTGATACCAAATAAGTCCAAAATAATTTTTCAAATTTTGACACTCCTTGTCCCCTATATGCTCTGCCAGCAGTACAATCAATCCAAATTTAAAAATTTATTCCCTCAGAAAATGACGTCTTAGGATAATGGGAATATTTTTAGATCAACCCTCGTCGAGTTAGGCTTCTAGCCATATCTTGTCCACCCTCTAAATCCTTCAAACCAATTTAGAATAAATTCGGGAAGCAGGATAGCACCATGCTATCCCCTATTTTTGGCCATGATCAAAATAAGTTATCTTCCCAAATTTCGTCTCGAGGCATTTGAATGTCCCTGTATCACCCTGATCAGACTCAAGAACATACTTTAACATCCCATAAGTTCATATCAAGGTATAAACATATTTTACATCTTTATCATCCTCATTCACAATAAATCTTTTTGCCAAAAATTATCGAATGCTCACCAATTTTCTGAATCATGAAGTTTTGTCATTCACGGGGATACTCTAACCCCGACCTTTCGAGGGGATACTCTAACCTCGCTTTTCGAAATTGTTAAGATTAAAAGAAACTTTCTTTGTCAAAATTATTTGTCATTCATGGGGATACTCCAACCCTATCTTATTGAAGGGACACTCCAACCCTGTCTTTCAACTTCAATTGAAATTTTCTCCTCCCTGGACTTCTATGAATATGTCAAACAAATCTTGTTTAATCAATGAACCTAGATACATCTCGAAAATTATTGATTCGATTATTCTCAAATAATCGATACCAATTGCGAGATAAATTCCAATAGACCATTCCTTTTCTTTATCATTGCATTGAACATGTTACTTCATTTATCATCTTACTAACACGATTTCTTTGTGATGATTATGTGTATTCATATTTTCAAAACGTTTCCAAATAAAATTAAAGGTAATGTTCCACGTAGGTATCTCTCCAGTGCCCAAAGCAGAACATTCCATTTTCAAAGTAAAATTCAAAAGTCATTTTTATTGAAAATCTCTATATTCCTCATCTCTTTAGGGCATATATGAGATTAAATATTTTTCATCAAAACCTGAATTATTTCTATAAGATTCATGCACTAAAAGGGGTTAGGTCGAAATAATGACAAGTTAAGATCGAAAGAATCAAAACTGAGAAAGATATAGCTAGTAAGGTACCGATTTCGGGCATCCTGAAGAGGTTCGTACCTCATCGCATGTAACCAACTCCCGAACCTAAATGGCAAATCTTTGCATTACGTAGACCACGGGATCGATGTTTTGAGTTTTATAACTCAAAGCATAGTTTTCAATAGGCATCCTATCATGCCTAGCCCAAAATGATCGGTGGCGACTCCAAGTGTTGGCCATTTCGTGATGGTCATATGAGACTAATAAAATGATTGATTCATCTTATGGTCCCCTTAACTGTGCCATAAGTTAAGAATCTGTACTTTCTCATTCTTATCACAACTCCAAAGAATAGTCTCAGTCAAGAAGATATTTCCAAGTCAGGAAAATATTTTAAGTCGTACGCACCCATAGATCCGTGAGGATCCACCCTCGGGGTACGTTGCAACAGCGGCTATCAACATAACTGGGGTAAGCCATGTGAGAAGGAGTGGTCACATTTACATCCTAGAAACTAGTGAAACCAATGTGAAAACCAAGTCAAAAGGACAAGTATCTGGAAAAGCAATAGTTACCGATGATAACCTAGTAGAACTACAGGAATCGGTCAAGGAAAAAGAGGCTACTGAATTTTTTAAGTTCATTAAACATAGTGAGTAGAGTATAGTAGAACAGCTAAGACAACAACCGACAAAGATTTCTATGTTAACCCTATTGCTTAACTCAAAAGCGCATCAAAATACTTTGTTGAAAGTGCTCAACCAGGTTTATATTCCTTAAGATATTTCGATAAATAAGCTAGGTCACCTAGTAAATAACTTTTTTGCTGACAATTTCATTTTATTTAGTGACGATGAGATCCCACTAGGGGGTAGTACTTCAATAAAAGCTTTCCATATCACAACTCACTGTAGAAGGACCATTGTGCCTAAAGTCCTCATTGACAATGGATCAGCTTTGAATGTAATGTCGTTAATCATGTTGTCTCGCTTACCAGTTGATGTCAATCAGATCAAGCACAGCCACATAATTGTTAAGGCATTCGATGGGACTAAGAAAGAAATCAAGGGAACTATCTTAATCACTTTAAATATTGGCCCTTGCCCATTTGAGATCAAATTTCATGTAATGGATATTGTCCTAGCATACAACTGTTTGTTGGGATGGCCATGGATTCATTCTGCCGGGGCCATCCCATCATCTTTGCACCAAAATGTTAAATTCATAGTTGATGAAAAATTGATTAGCTTATCCGGGGAAGAAGACATTGTGGCCATGACTTTTATTGAAACCCCTTACATTGAAGTAAATATTAAAACTGAAGAGTGCTCTTTCAGATCCTTTTAAATCATCAATGCCACTTTTGTTGTGAAAGGGTCTGTAATCCTAAAACCTACACTTTCAAACAACACCCGCATGGGTCTCAAGCTTACAGTCGAAAAATAAGCTCATGCTGAAAGTGGACTTGGGAGATGTTTGCAAGGAATCAGCCAGGCCATTAATATCAATGGTAAGAAAGAAAAATATGGATTAGGCTTTAAGCCAGAAAGAGTTCAGAAGAAAAAGTTCAAAAAAAGAATGAGAGAAAAGTAGCCATTCCTAGGTGTTGGCTCATAATTAGGCCAAAAATTAAATTTGTACCGCTTGTTGGAGGAAATTTTTTGCTATGGAAGAGTCAGTCCAAAAAATAAAGATAAAGTAACCAGGAACATTATTCTGGTGATCAATGAAGCCTTCGAAAAGCAGCATGTGGCTACCATTGAAAGAGATAATGAAGAATCCACTAAGGATCGTGGGATTAGCCCATGCCCCTTGGATATGTTTTAACGAATTGGACATGTGCTGAGAGAAGTATAGTATCTAGGCCAATCCCAAAGTAATAACTAAGAAATGAACTATGTTATCTATAGATCTTTTTGTAGGAACTTAAAATGTTAATTTATCATCAGTAAAACGAAATGCACTTAATCTTTCCTTATATAATCTTTCTTGGCTGTTTTCCTATCCTACATCCATTTCTTTTATGATTTTTTATCTCAGCATCCCTTTTTCATTTCTTTGCATTCATACCTCATTCATATCCCATAATCTTTTGCCTATTTCTTCCTTGCTTTTATCTTTGTAGAGAAATAGATAAATCTGATCAGGATTCAGAGGTTAATTTTGAATAGACTATTTGCTCAAATGAGGTCGATCTTAAAAAAGATGTTGATGATCATATCTTACCTTCTGATTTGTTAAAAATAATTAAACGAGAAGATGAGCACATAATACCCTATGAAGAGCCCACTGAGATTATTAATTTAGGGAATGATAAAAATGATAAGAAAAATATCAGAATAGAAATCACCATAAAGGTTTCTGCCCGAGAAGATCTGATAAGCTTGCTGCATAAATTTTGAGACATCTTTGCATGGTCTTATCAAGACATGCCAGGATTGGATG
>JBBYHM010016211.1:0-10977 GCA_038381775.1 Adansonia rubrostipa
TTAAAGCTAGCAAAATATCTTGGGGAAAATTAAGTTTTCTAGATCTGGAATCTTAGTTAAACAAGCTCAAATCTTCTGATTTTGAAATGAAAATGGTCTTACAATTATTCCTTAAATGTCTGTGCTTTTTTTTTGAGTTAAAACCTTGAGTGTTATGATAAACGGGCTGTTTCATCATCCCAAACTACTTTGGGGCTATGCAAATGAGCTTGTGATGCTCATGCCACTCTTTCCCTTCAGTCATGGATGTTTGAAAGTCAATGACTTTAGTCAAGACCCGTAGACATAAAAAAAATAAGAGATATCCTCTGCTTTGATTTGTCCCCTGCTGGCAGCATAACTGTTGCAAATTGAAAATTCACTTTAAAATTCTAAATGATTTTTCATGAATTTTTTGACATTTTTCTATCAAAGCATGTCGAATTATCTTTAAAATAATGTCTTATTCACCCCTAGATCATTCTGGATGAGAGAGCTATGATTTTTCAAGTCTAACCTATCTGGAACCTCTAGAATCTGAACATGTATTCTAGTTAGGCCGTTCAGGCCCACTATGATTTTTCCAAATTTTTCAAACATTTTTCCTAAAATGTTGATGAAATTCCCTTTTCAGAAAGGTATTGTTTGCAATTTTTTGATACTAAATGAGTCCAAGGTGTTTTTTCAAATTTTTACACACCTTGTCTTTCATACGCTTTGCCAGCAGCACTATTAATCTGAACTTGAAAATTTATTTCCTTAGAAAGTGACTTTTGGGGTAGTGGGAATATTCTTAGGATGACCCTCATCGAGTTACCTTTCTAACGGTGTCTTGTCCACCTTTTAAATCCTTCGAACCAATTTAGAATAAATTCGGTAAGCAAGATAGCGCGATGTTGTCCCCTATTTTCGATTTTGGTTAAAATTAAGTTATTTTCTCGAATTCTATCTCGAGACATTAGAATGTCTCTATGTCACCCCGATCAGACTCGAGAACATGCTTTGACCTCCCATAGGTTCGTATCAAGGCACAAACATTTTTTACATCTTCACCAGCCTTATTCACAATAATTTCTTTTGCCAAAAGTTATCGAAGTGCTCACACATTTCATAAATCACAAAGTTTTGTCAACCTATGTTTTCTAACTTGACTTCTCTAAAGAGTGTCAAATGTGTCACTTTCAGGGATACTCCAACCCATACATTCCAAGAGGATACTCCAACCTTGCTCTTCAAAATTATTGAGATTTAAAAATCTTTCTTTGTCAAAATGATTTCTCATCCATGGGGATACTCCAACCCTGACCTTTTGAGGGTATACTCCAACCTCGCTTCTCAAAATTGTTAAGATTTAAAAATCTTCCTTTGTCAAAAATTATTTGCCATTCACGGGGATACTCCAGCCTTATCTTTCTAAAGGGATACTCTAACCCTATCTTTTAACTATAATTAATCTTTTTTTTTCTCCTTCTTGGATTTCCATGAATACGTCAAACAAACCTCATTTAATTAAGAAACCCAGATGCATCTCTAAAATTATCGATTTGATTATTCCTAAATAATCGATGCCAATTGCGAGATAAATTCCAATAGTCCATTCCTCTTCCTTATCATTGCACTGAATGATCTATGTCATGCTACTTCATTTATTGTCTTACTAAAATGAAATGATTTCTTTGTGATGATTATTCATATTCATGTTTTCAAATTATTTCAAATAAAATTAAAAGTAATGTTCTACGTGGGTAACTCTCCAGTACCCAAAGTGGAACATTCCATTTTCAAAGTAAAACCCAAAGGTCATTTTATTAAAAATCTCTATATTCCCCATCTCTTCGGGGTGTATATGAGATTAAATCTTTCTCATCAAAACTTGGATTTGCATTTCTATAAGATTCATGTATTAAAAGAGGGTTATATCAAAATAGTGACTAGTTAAGATCGAAAGAATCGAAATTGAGATAAGACATAGCTAGTAAGGTATTGATTTCAGGGATCGCAAAGAGGTTCGTACCTCATCATGTGTAAACCAACTCCCGAACCTAAACGGTGAATCTGTGCATGACGTAGACCACATGACGTAGACCACGAGATCAATGTTTTGAGTTTTGAAACTCAAAACATAGGTTTCAATAGGCATCCGATCATGCCTAGCCCAAAATGATCGGTGCTGACTCCAAGCATTGACCATTTCGTGATGGTCATCCGAGACCAATAAGATAAGCGATTTATCTTATGGTCCCTTTCTTTGTACCATAAGTCAAGAATTCGTACATTCTCATTCTCATCACATCACCAACGAAAAGTCTTGATCAAGAAGACATTTCCAATTTAGGAAATTATTTTAACTCATATGTACTCATAGATCCATGAGGATCTACCCCTGGGGTATGTGGCGATAGCTTCGCTACTCCACTAGGGATAGTAGAGAGTTAGGCCAGTAACTAGTCGTGTCTTGCTAAGTTCTTAGTTTTTTCGAACTTTGGTCATTATTTAACCATGACACTTTTTTGTTTTGTCAACTAATCTTTCGTTTGACATGATTGTTAGGATTGCCTTATTTTTTAATAATCATTAGTTTAACAAAAATGGTAATATGAAAGTAAATGAAAAGGTTTGATCATTTCCTTGTCACATACTGCATGCTAGCACGTGCATTAGTGTCTCGCCAAACTCCATGGCATGGTTATAACCCAATCATTAGAAGAAAGTGAGCTATCCACCTTTATGAGTAACCCTCCGCATAAGCATGGCAATAACTTCCTGGATGTAAATTACCTATGTCTCTTGTGAGTAACCCTTCGCATTTGCATAGGGAAATACATCCAATGGATTGAACCCATTTCGATAAACCCTCGATGGGTCTAGGATTAAGGTCCCTTGACTGTCTTTACCAGATGGAGGAGCAATTCGGATACCTATTTAGGTGTCAACTGAAACCTCATATAGTGAGCCCTACGAGCTAAACCATGTTTAACCATATCAAAACGTTGCGAGAATACCTAGAGAATAAGGTCAGTCAGGGAAACATTCCTAACCTTTACTCTTAATTACCATAATTATATAGGTGACAATGAGTATACAATTATCACCCGCATCTGTATTTTTATCATTTATCGAGACATGCTATCATGCTGCCCAAACGATGGCTAACTTTTGTATAATTAAGTGATGATGAACAAAAACCATCGTTCACAATATCTTATACTATAAGTCATTATGCTGCCCGAGTCATGGCTTAACGCACATCTGCACTAGTGGTGATAAACGAATATTACTACTGGTCTATTATTTTTCCATCTAAATGAGATATTGCATCACCTCATGAAGGGCAGATTGCATCTTGGTATGCTAAAATGCTGCCTATTTCTTGTCTCACCACTTTGGTTGAGACATGTTATTTTTTTCTTTTTTTTTGTTCTAACAATCTTAAATTCTTTATTTCCTTACATTTATCTCCTATATGTTCTGCTAACTTATTTTCCCTTTGTTTGTGTTTTGGTGCATGCATTATTTCATCATAACCATCATGACTATCATCATTTTGGGACAATTGTTCTGGTTCGGTGTTCAACAAAGGGCATCATTTATGGAGCAACAACTTATCTCCACTTTCAAGTCCTTTGAAAATGTCAAAACATGGTCAGAAGGTCGCCAGCGTCAAGACGGGGACATCCTCAAGCCTAATTACGTCTTAGGAATGCATCAAGAAGTCAAGATCGGCTTTCGTCAAAATGATTATTGGGAACTAAAGCCCATTTGGGACAATTGGGATAGCAACATAAAAGAAGCATTCACTAAAAAGTACAGGGATATAGCTCTCTTACTTCGAGTTCAGTTGGATGATGGCTTGTTGCGAGTAGTGGCACAGTTCTAAAATTTAGCCTATCAATGTTTCACCTTCAACCAATAAGATTTAGTCCCTACCATTGATGAGTACATAGCCCTGCTCAACATAGAAAAGGCCAAATCAGACTAGATTTACTGCAAGGCTCTAACGCCTCTTCCATTCAAGAAAAGGTTAAGGCAAATTATTGGGGTCACAGAAGCATGGGTTGATAGTCATGTCAAAGTAAAAGGGAGTAGCTAATGCATCTCTTCGGCCAGCTTGAAAGAGGTAACCATGAATCTTTTTGATCAAAATAAAACTTAAGATGTCTACACTTTGGCAATCTACGGGCTCATTATATTCCCAAAGAATCTAGGTTATGTAAAGGCAACAATCACAGATTTTTTTCTCGTCTATGTTGCAACATCAACCCTGCTTCCAACATCATCGTCGAAACCATCTGCGCCCTCAATTTTTGTAGAAGGACGAGAACAAAAAGGTTTATCGGGTGTGCTTCATTGCTCCAGATATGGCTTCTAGGTCATCTTTGTGTTAGGAAAGAAAGAGTTAGGCAAAATTTCTTCTTCAAGATTAGTCCTCTTTCCACGACATTAGAAGAAGAATGTTATTAGGTCGAGGAATTACAAAACGTCAAGGAAGAAGAAATCATATGGAGAGCCCCATGGGTGTTCCCTCAATTGATTTTGTATAGATGTAGAGACTACACTTGTGTGTCGCTCCTAGGATAATGGGGAAATCCAGTTATGCTCCTTTATTGGTATTGCATGAGTTCTAGTACTAGCAATTCATCCCGTTCTTTGAAGACTTAGGACTTTGGGATTTCAAATATGGAGAGCCCAATAATAAAGCAAAAGTCCAGTCAGCTTTCCAAGCCTAGAAGAAGGTCCATTGTATGGAAAGATATTGGAGAGGAAGCCTCACCACGCCTGGATATGAAGAATGGAGGCTCTGCCGTATCAATGATCCATTACCACCACCCAACTTCGGGATACTACAAATCCCAATAGAGGAACTGCCTTCTAAGATCAAGCTACTTAAGAGGGAGTTCGAGCGAGAAAAGGCATCCTTTGCTATAGAAATCTCTCGATTTAAGGAGGAAAAGGGCCAATTAGAGATGGATATCTATTGTAGGAGCAGTGAAATGGATCGAGTTGTTAAAAAAAGGGATTGCTTCAAAGATTACCTCGAGAGCCTAACCAAGGATTATGTGACAGTCAGAAAAGCTAACAAGTCCCGACATATTGGTAAGACATTAGTTGAATTAGAAGTGAAAGTCGCCACTCTTAATCATGAGCTGAATCAGCAAAAGGAGGAAGTCATAACCAACAAAGAAAAGTTCACAAGGGCACGTGCTGTTGCTTCGACCTACTAACTAAAGAATCAAAGACTCGAGGCCCAAATGCAAGATGCGAGAACCACTAGGGTTGAAAATGAAGCCCTTATTCATAGAATCCAAGAGTTAGAATAGTCTCTTCAGGATCATCAAGGTCATATCAATGAACTAACAAGGGCTTCCGAGCAATGCGAACTAGATTGGCAAGCAATAATCGAGCAAGCGCATTTGAACTACTAAGAACAACATCAGCACCTCACTCAATAAGTTCAGATGGCTCAACCAGAGGTGGATGACATGATTGAAGTAGCTCGGTCCATAAGGCAAGACATCGAACCTGTTGGAGATCATGAGCAATGGCTTTTAGGTTTTCTTGATCATGTGATTACACAATGTAATCATGTTAGATACATTCAGATGTAATCGTGTCATAAAAGAAAAACAACCCTTTTGTGACTCTATGAATGATGTTATTGATGAATCTATTCCAAGAATCAATTGTCTCCAATGCATATGCACATTTAATTTCACCATTTTTCATTGCACTTGCATCAATCATTCATTATCTTAACTCATCATTGCATCATAAATGCTCATCAATAAATACATTTTTAAAAAAGTCTAATACAGGAATTGGGCCATAAAACTACAAGGGATTCCGAGATCAATCAAGAACATGGAACCTTACATCACATACCACAACACACAACATCGTAAACAAATCATGGAGAGTGATCATGAAGCACGTATTGACCGACTTGAGCTAATGGTTAAAGAATCACAAGACCAGATGCTCCATTAATAATGCAAAATGCAAGCTTAAATCATGAAACTTATGGAACTAATGACAGCCTCTATAAAAGAAAAAGGGCAAGCCAGCACTACTGAAATAAGGAATAATCCTCTTAATATTGAAACTCCCTCTGCCAATAATCCAGAACCTGCCCAAAGGGAAACTAGACGAGAACAATGGCTCGCTCCTACACCTATCGCTCAAGCTCTGCCGGTTATCTACCTTAATCCTGTTGCAGCAGGTTAATTCATTCCCAATACTCAAGGGGTGAATATGAGAGTCTCATCAGCAGATCTGATACCTTTGATCATGAGAAATTGAAGAAAACAGAAGGTCAAAAGTCCACCATGACTGCAGTAGAAGTGAACAAATTCTAGCTACTGGAAAAATGCCTCTAAGCTATCGAGGAGAGTGACAAGTTCAGAGCTCTTGAAGCACAATCACTGTCTTTGGTGTCCAACCCTATCATTCCCCTGAAGTTCAAAGTTTCAGAGTTTGAGAAGTTTAATAGAACTATTAACCTTTCTGTCCATGTTCGAATGTACCAATAAAAGATGGTCGGGTACGAGAAAGATAAAAGCTCCTCATCCATTGCTTTTAGCACAACCTTATTGGGGCAGCAGCTTGATGGTATATCGAGCTAGACAACATGAAAATCCAATCATGGGCTGACTTGGCTAAGGCCTTTTTGAATCAATACCAGCACGTGTCAAATTAGGTGTCAGATCGACTTTCTCTGATGAATTGCAAGAAAAAATCCACTAAAAGCTTCAGGCAACACGCCTAAAGGTGGAGAGAGGAAGCAGCCCTAGTCCAGCCTCCCCTTACAGAAAAAGAGATAACAGTCACTTTCATGCATACCTTAAACGCTCTTTATTATAAGAAGTTCGTAGGAAATGCCACCAAGAAATTCGCTGATCGAGTTTTCTCTGAATAAATGATTGACACAACCATTAAGAGTGGTAGAATGTCAGTCGGGGAAACGTCTGGATCAAAAAAAAAGCCTGTGGCCACTAAAAAGAAAGAAAAAGAGGCCAATGCTATAAGTTATACTAGCTCATCTCAGCTGAAATGATGTCAAACACCTGACCCTTACTACCCAAGCACATTGTATTCTTGCCCTATCACTATACCTCCTCAGCCAATTAATGCCATAACCTACAACCCATTATTTGCAATCCTACCAACCCACCACAAAGCTACCTTCCACAAGTTCACCAAAGTACCAATCGAGCAACCAATAATACACCTGGTAATCAAGGTGCAAATTAACAAAGACAACACTTTGATCCCATCCCTATGACCTATAAGGAGCTTTATCAAACCTCGCTTTAAAATCATTTAGTGGCCCCAATTTATGTCCCAAAAAAGAAGCCACCATGCCTGCCATGGTACAACCTTAATGCCCACTGTGAATACCATGCTAGGGCAGCAAGGCATGACATTAAGAATTGCATATCTTTCAAACGAAATTTGCAAAATTTAATTAACTCAAATGTCCTATAGTTTGTGATGAACCAGGGACCAAATGTTGCTGTCAATCTTTTACCAAACCACACTAAGCCAGCTACAAACATGATCGACATTGAGAACAAACATGAAGTAAGGGCAAGCATACAGGATGTAAGGATGCCAATGTTCTTAGTATGGCAAGCATTGATTTAGGTTGGGTTGCTAAATGCAACAGAAAAATTGGAAGATAATCCTGACAACTTTTATGACTTCCACACAGTTATAAGTTATACCTTACAAACGTATAGGGAGTTTAGGACCATGGTTTAAAGAATGATGAATGAAGGCCAAATAGAATTCTACCATAAAATCACACCTGCTGCTGAATTTATCAACATGATAGGAAATGAAACCACGAAGCCAATTTATAGGAGAAATCGATCTCTCATTCTTTATGGCAAGCCAAGTTCTAAGGTTAGTTCTTCGACACCTACACCAAAGTTAGTGGTAGAAGTGCCTAAACCATTCCTATATAAGAGCAACAAATTGGTTTCATGGATATATAAGAATTAGGTAGTGATGATCGAAGAACTAACTCCCTCCATTGCTGCAATAGAACTGTTAAGAGTTACTCACTTAACCCGTAGCAGTAGGTGTTATGCTCCCTCAACTTAAGAAAAATAGAAGGTTGATGCATCTCCAAGCACCAGTACCACTCAGGCCTAAGTAAAGAATTTTAAGCCTAAAAAAGTCAAGGAAGTAGTGAATGAAAGAGAAGCCACAGAGTTTCTTAAGTTCATCAAGCACAGTGAATACTACATTATGGATTAGTTAAGCAAACAACCCACCAAAATTTCCATGCTATCTCTACTTTTTAATTCAAAGGTTCACCAAAATGCATTATTGAAGGTTCTAAACGAAGAATATATGCCCCCGGATGTCTCCATAGAGAAGTTGGATCAGTTAGTGAACAACATCATGGTCGATAATTATATCTCATTCACTGATGATGAGATTCTACCCGGAGGCAGGGGCAGTTATAAGGCTCTGCATATCACTACCCATTTTAAGGGACATATTTTGCCTAAAGTACTTATAGACAATGGGTTAGCCCTTAATGTCATGCCTATGACTACATTAAGCAAACTCCCTGTCGATTAGTCTAACATCAAAAGTAGCCACACCATAGTTTGAGCTTTTGATGGAATGTGTCGGGAAGTAATTAGAAATATCACAATCCAGCTCCAGATAGGCCCATGTACATATGAAGTGGACTTTCAAGTTATGGATATTAATCCTTCTTACAACTACCTATTGGGAAGACCATGGATACACTTCGTTGGAGCCATCCCATCCTCTCTCCATTAGAAGCTTAAATTTATGATAAATGGTAAAGTAGTCACCGTTGGGGCTGAAAAAAAATGATCGCCACTGCTTTCACTGAGGATATTTACATAGAGCCTAATGAAAATGTATCAGAGCCATCCTTCCAATCCTTCGAGTTTGTTAATGCAACATTTGTAAGAGAAAGATTACCAATAGTCGAACCTATCTGTAAAAAAGTACCCACTTAGGTTTAAAAATGACTGTTGGTAAAGGTTCCCTGCCAAAAAAGAGCTTGGCAAGAATTTGCAAGGGATGGCCTAAGCCTTACAGGTCACCACTCAAGCTAACAAAAGAGGTTTAGGATTTAAGGCCAATGAGCACTTAAGAAAGTAGCAAGAAAGGAGGACCTGCAACCAGGAGATGACACAATTATTAGGTCAAATAAAGGAGTCGAAGCTGACAATGTTTCCATTTTTCCATGAGATATTTCATTTAGGATGACAAATTGATCCGAGCCAATCGAAAGAGCAAAAGGCCAAAGATGTCTTGGTCCTCCTAAACAGAGCACTTAACAACCTCTATCTCCAAGATACCGAGCCATAAAATTCATGTCCTTCCACTAAGACCTGATTTTGATGATAGGGTCATGACAAAAGCCCTTGCATTTTTTCTATCCCTATTATGTAACATCAAGAAATAGCAACCTACCTACCCTTACCCAAAGGCAAATAGATGTCCTATGTAAGGGGCATTTTCTATTAAACATTATCAATGAAATAACTTTTGCATATATCATTCCATATCGTGTATCACTTTTCAACCTTTTTGTCTCCATTACACTTTTGCCTTCATTTTTAACCAAATCCCTTAGTTGTGTGTGCACCTTTTGCAATGTTTATTTCTTTGCCCTTTTAAGTGTCCTGACTATAGTGACATGGATGTGTTTGATGGGTCTTTAAAGATCGATTTTGAACAGTGAATTTGCACTAGTGAAGTTGATCATGAAAAAGATTTTGAAAAAAGCTCTGTACCACCAGACCTCTTATGATTAGTTGAGCAAGAGAAGAAGCAGATCATGCCCTATAAAGACCCAATGAAAGTAATAAATCTGGGTACTTAAGAGGACCGAAAGGATGTTAAAATCAAAACCTCAATAAAGTCGACAACTAGGATAAAGCTATAGACCTACTCCAAGAATATCGAGATATATTCGCTTGGTTATACCAAGACATGCCACGACTGGACACTGATATAGTGGTCCACAAGCTCCCCATCAAGCCTGGATGCAAAGTAATCCGGCAAAAGTTAAAGAGGATGAAGCCGAAAATGCTCCTCAAAATTAAAAAGGAAATCAAGAAGCAGTTTGATGTAGGGTTTATTAAAGTAGCCAAATATCCAGAATGGGTTGCCAATATAGTCCCAGTCCTAAAGAAAGACGGCAAAGTATGAACATGCATTGATTATAGGGATTTGAATTGAGCTAGTCCTAAGGATAACTTCTTACTACCTTATATCGACACTTTGGTAGACAACATAGCCAAGAATTCTCTGTTCTCCTTCATGGATGGATTCTCAGGCTACAACCAAATCAGGATGGCACCTGAAGACATGGAGAAAACAACTTTCGTAACCATGTGGGGGACATTTTGCTATAATGTCATGCCCTTCGGACTCAAAAGAGTTGGGGCAACCTATCAATGGGACATGGTAACCCTATTCCATGACATAATGCATAAAGAAGTTGAGGTCTACGTTGATGACATGATTACCAAGTCAATAAAAGAGGATGAGCATGTCACAGACCTTCAGAAACTTTTTGAACGGCTACAAAAATTTAAATGTAAATTGAATCCTGCTAAGTGTACATTTGGAGTCACTTTGGGTAAGCTTCTGGGCTTTATAGTCAGTAAAAAAGGGATTGAAGTTGACCAGACAAAGTCAAAGCCATTCAGGATATGCCACCACCTTAAACCTAAAAAAAAGTGAAAAGCTTTTTAGGGAGACTGAACTACATTGCTAGATTTATATCCCAACTCATTAAAAAATGTGACCCCACCTTTAGGCTCTTTCGCAAACAAAATCCAAGAAAGTGGAATGAGGCATGTTAAGAAGCCTTTGATAAAGTCAAACATTATCTGTCAAGCCCGCAAGTGTAGGTACTGCTGATGCTCGGTTAATCTTTAATCCTTTACTTAGTAGTCTTTGACAAGTCTATGGGTTGTGTGTTAGGATAGCATGATGAGT
>JBBYHM010016232.1:0-10975 GCA_038381775.1 Adansonia rubrostipa
ATTCATTTTTTATATAGTATTATCTATTATGACTTTCATATTTTTTAATTTATCTTATTACTTTGTTATACTATTATAAGATTCTAATTACTATTACTTAAAATAATAATAATAATAATAATAATAATAATAATATTCAAAGAAGAATTTAAAATTTTACTATTAACATATACAAAATCTTAATATTTAATGAGTTTAACTAATAAAATTAAAAAATATATAATAAATGGATGATATACTTTATTAATAATATTTTTCAAAGCTCATGATATGATTTACATTTTGATAAATTCATATTTTATTATATATAGACCTATTCAAGGGTCGGACTACCTACTCGGTCCAATTGGGTCTGGCCTAGCTTCTCATATTTTTATATCAGACTAATCTGACCCAACTCGAAGCAGTGATTTTAAATTAATATATTTTATTTAAATTTAATTATAATATATAATATTAATAAAAATTATTCTTTAATGTGATAAACAGTAAACAGGTCTGGCACGTTAAATAAGGGCCTGGGATTGGGATTTTAAAAAAATTTGGATCGCGGTCCAACTCAACTCATAAGTAAGTTTAATCATATTTAAAATATAAATTACGTTTTTAATATTTAATTAAATTATTAAAAGAATATTAAAATAAAATTCATTATTAAAGTTTTTAATTTATAAAAAATTATTTAATTATAATTTTTTCATATTTATTTTTAGTATTAAATTCGGGTTCAGGTTCAGGTCGGGCTTGGGTTTGAGTTATTTTGGGTTCAGGATCTTTCAAGTTCGGGTCATCTTGGGTTCGGGCTATTTCGGGTTCGGACCATTCTGGTTTGGGTTTTTTTGGGTTCGGACCATTAACTTTTTGATCAAATCGGGTTCAGTTCGAATTCAGATATGATTTTTTCGAACGAATTTTCGAATTCGAATTCATTTTGTCACCTCTATTCATAATGTTCAAAAGTTTACATTATATGTCAAAAGTCTTAGCAAATATCAACCGCTTCATTTCAATTCCTAACACCATCTTAATTACATCAAAATAACACAAAAAATCATCCAACAAACACTGTGAGTTCAGTGTACAATAGATTCACATAATCAAAAGCAATAAAGCCATCATCTTAAAATATCTAAACTAGTAGCATTGGCAGCCAACGTCATCAACAAAAATAGACTGCCTAAAAGAAAAGCTGATTGCTATTCATCTTCTGGTGCGGCAACACCAAGGTTAATTTGTTTGCAACATTTGACAAGTCAGAAGCCAATAATATAATGCGAGCTTTAGTTTGTGATATAGACATTTTTAATTTTCGTACATGGCTGGAATGTCTTTGGAAAATAATAATTGATATTATGTACAGATTATTAAGCTTTGTTTTTTAGTTTTTTATCTTCCAGGTTTTTAATGAAATTAATAGCCGTGACATAGAGAAGATAAATATATTTCGGGGCATGTTTAACAGTTGGATTTTCATAGCCGTTATGGTTTCAACAGTAGCATTTCAAGTGATCATGGTTGAGTACCTTGGAACTTTTGCCAACACCGTGCCTCTAAGTTGGCAGATGTGGGTACTTTGCATCTTAATTGGGTCAGTTAGCTTGATTGTTGCTGTTGTTCTCAAGTGCATCCCTGTTGAAAGAGCAGCTAAGCCAAAGCACCAAGATGGTTATGATGCACTTCCTAATGGTCCAGATCTTGTATGATTACCCGAAAAGGAGACTAAAATTTCATTTCTGGGGCCAACTTGAATGGCAATTGATTTGTCGACAGGTTTTGCTTTTGGGATCGCTAATTTTGTTTTCCTTGTTTATATCGCTTGATCCCAAGAGCTAGTATGGAGATTTTTGAAACATTGCTGGGGAGACTTTAGCCTTTAGGCACACATTACGAATCATCTGACTTCTGACTTGGAAAACTGTAGTATCGAGGTTAATCTTGGTCGTCAAAGGAGTACTTTAGAGACATGGTTTGCAGGTCATGTTTTTTACCATACTCAAGGCTTAGTGCACTTTGTTCTCATGGCTATCACAACAGCTATTATGCAGCAAGTTTAATATTTAAATTTTAAAATTTATAATTTTTTATTTTAAATTGTAATTTTTTATATTTTTTATCATGATTTGACAACCAATGTAATTTGAGCTCGTAATTTTTGGAGATCTTTATGTTATGGCATCGTTATGGCAGGCACACAATTAGGAGTGATAATGGTTTAGTGCAATTTTAGCAAAAAAAATTACCATTAATGTTTCATGCAGTGTTCGAAAACTGAATGCATACAGTAAATGAAAAAACAAGTAAAAATCCATTCTCACAAAATAAAAAGAAAATATGTTTCATAACAATAATAAATTACGATAAGCTCATTAATTTGTCATTCACCCAAACCAAAGCTTTGCCGACTCGGCCTGTTACCTCACTGACACAGATTTCTAAATCCTCAAATCAACAGGCCAGCTTTTATTACTGAAGCAGTCACTCCAAAATCCATTTTCAACTCCCCTCGTAGCAAACCCTACTCAGATTGTCACGGCATCGAAAATCATTGGAAGTTTAGATACAATGGATCAATTCCATTTACGTTGAACATGAATCGTCGTTAGAGGAACAAGAGAGGGACAAACAAGACACCAGCCTACAAGTTTCCATGGCTGGATCGAGTTTCCAAAAAAATTTTGAATTCTAACGTTAAATCTTAAATTTACTATTCATTTATTAAAAAATTAATTTTTAATAATATTTATATATATATATATTATAATTAAATTTAAATAAAAATATTGATTTGAACTTGATTGATCTAAAATAAAATAGTAAAAATTTAAACTCGGACTAGACGAACCAGGTGAATAGCATGACCCATATCCAGGTTTACAGCACCCCATGTGCCTCAGTTTTTCAAAGTATTGCTCCAGTCTCCTATCAAAATTAATTTGGTGGTAAAAAGAAAAAATCCTTTAACATTTATGCTTTTCTTATTTTCAATTTTTTATTATATACACCTTTTTTTTATGCTTATGATATTTATTGTCAGATTAAGAAACCCAAAAAATTTGTAAGCAAAGATACGATAAGACACAGTCAATGTTTATTGCTAATCATAGTGTCATATATATATACACACACACACACGCACGCTCTCATTTTTTTATTTCAAGTACTGCTTGAATCTTTTGCTTAAAGTATGCTTTGTCTCAAAATGAATGTTTTTCTATGTCGCTGAACATTTTTGCAATTGCTATCCCACTTAATAAAAAAGTATCTTCCAAGGATATTAACAAATCCTGTCATTGCTATTCAAAAGCTTACACTGATTTTATGATGTTTGTCAACCACCAACAGATGCGTCTATTACAAAAACCGTTCTTTATACCCTGAAATCATATGTTGATGTTTTCATTAAAATATTTCTTGCTTTCTTAATCTTTGTTGCACAACCAATTTAATGATTGCACTCAATATGACATAAGATTTATAATTCATTGCAGTACTTGCCAGCGCCACTCATCGTCAAGAAGTTTAAGCAAACTCTTCGAACTCCTGAGATTGTTTATGTGAAAGGGCCAATAAGAAATCTGCAATGTCAAGATCAATTATTATTTTTTGTTTATGCAACCTCATGATCGATTATTGTTTCCAACTTTCTTTAGTTTATCTTGACAATAGCAACCAGCAGAGCGCGGCCAGACCAAACAGGCCCATCTAGGACACAACGTCGAGTGCTCTCTGACACAATAGCTGTAAATGGCAGAAATAAATTAACCTGGTCCGTCAAGGATGAAACAACAATCACCATCTAACATAGTGGCTGCAAATCAGAGAGATAAAACCGGTCCATTAAGGGTATATTGTCGATCACCTATTGCTCTATCAAGAATGCAATGTGAAACCCCTCTAATTAAGTTGATACAAATATCGAAGTGATTGAGATACTTAATGCTCAGTCGAATACAAGATGGGTCCCTTCAGCTTGAATACACTGTACCTTTCGGTATTAAATTATGCATTAATTTGACTCTTCATTTCCTTTCTCCGTTATTGCAATTTTGTCATTAACCTCATTAGAAGTCTTAGCATATTCCGAGAGAATTCGCTCGTCACCACTTGCCGCACCATCTTGCAACATTCATTTTAACAGTTCCTAAACAACAAAAAATTTGGCTGATTATATATATATATAAACATATGTATACATATACATACATACATACACACAACAGTTAAAGGATTTTCGGGGGGCTGGAAAAATTTTTCTCGCGAGAACCGCCTCAGGAGCAAAGATCGTTGCACCTTTGAGTAAACAAGTGAGCAGATACTAACAATCATTTGCCACATAACTAAGATATGTTATCTTCTAGAACGGTTTGGGCTCTCGTTGAGAAATATTGTATATACCCCTTATAATCGTCCTAGAATATCATACAATTGAAGATGTAAAACTCATGGATGCTAGAGAATATAAGCTCCTAAATCTTTTTTCATTTTTTTTTTTTTTGAAATGATGCAATGATATATTTATGAAATGTTAGGTACTTGGACCCAAATTCAAGTTGGGAATGAATTTGGATGTCAGTAAAATATTATTGGTTAAAGAGTTTTTGGTAGTCATGTTTATTTAATAAGTAAATTTTCTTAAAAGAAAAGAAATCTTGTTAAGTAAAAATTGGTTATCAAGTAATAGGCCAAATAAATATAAAGTGGGTGCTAACTTGAAAGAAATGTAAATCCTATGGGATCTCAATGTTGGAGACAAGTTTGTAAGATGTGAGGAAGAGTTTGGTAAAATACCAAGTTAATAATATTGACAATATTCCATGCATTTAAACCTTAAAACATGAAGCTAGGTTTAATGTTTTTCTGAGCGGGTGTTTTATGTTTGATGTTGGACGTGTATACATATATATATATATATATATATATATATTAATAATGATAATAATTATTTGTTATTTGTTATCATAAAAAGTTTAGCCCAAATCAAAGTGATCTAATAAGGTTTAAAGTTAAAATAAGCTTAAGTCATCTCACAAATTATGGGCTTATGTGTTATAGATATCTTAATGTCTAATTTCTAATTTGTGATGGGTCATATTAGAAACAAGAAAAATGTGTATAGTTGCAAATAGGGATTTGCTCCCAAATTATATTTATGGTACTTTCTTGACATCCTCTCATCAAAAAAGAGAGTTCCCTTCCCCAAAAAATTCATACAGGTTAATTTGGAAGATCAAGAACTACAAGACTAAAAAAATCTCATTGGTATTTATGGATTTAGGTACGCTTTCACATCTAATTTTATTTTCTTGATGATTTAATATGGATGATCTTGGCAAATAATGATTTTCATCTACATTAAGAATTTTTCTAACAATTGGTATCCAAGCCACTCATGTTGAATCATTGAGAAAAGAATTTAAAATTATTAAGAAATATATTATTTCAGTTCTCAATTTATGGTTTTTGATTTTTTTGATTTTTTCATACGTATGGATTATAAAATCCTCAATGGATTCAATTTATTTTTCTTTTCTTTTGGTTGAGAATAAAAAGAACAGAATACAGCAAAGAAACTATTGAAAACTCACTACAACTTTTCTCTTATTTTGTGCGGCACAATGCTTAAGAGAAAAAACAAATCATATTGGGCTAGGGCTAAATATTTATTCAGCCCATAAGGTATTTCTTATGGGCATCAGCCCACTTAGATTTAGTTTAGCAGGCCAAATACATACCCAACCTAATAAAGAAAGGCTAAATCAAGGGAGAGGTCTAATTAGGATTTATGAGCCTATTAGGTTTTGGGCTAAATGAAAAAGGTCCATTGGGTGATAGATAAAGATCCAAGTTGGGTTAACTTGACCTGTTCCAGCCCCAGCTCAATTTGATTGGACTTAGTTGATCGTTGACTATTGAATTTGACCCAAAAAAATTTTTGAGCTTTCTTTTGGAATTTAAATTTGAATATTGGTACGTGAAAATATATATTTTAAGATATATTAATTAAACAACATGTTGCTAATGTAATCTCTCTTGTGAAAATTAATTTGTTTTAAAATATAAATGGTTGTGTGTACGTAACCTATGTAAATATTAATTGGCTCAAAGGAAGGTCATTGTTTAATAAAATTGTATGTGCACCTATAATAATAAACACATGATGATTATTTGGATTTACATATGAACAATAAAATCGGCCAAAAGAAAGATTTACTATTTGACATGTTCTTATTGTTAATGTTTGATTACTACACCAAGATATCACTTACAATTTAATATTTAATCCAAAGATAAAATATTAATGGAGTGCTCAGTATCTTGAGACAGGGTTTACTTTTATTCAAATTTATTATTCTTTTTAGTTTTGTTTTTAAGTCTTATCTGAGCTTGTTTTGTTTCTTTGTTGTTCTTTGATTTAGCTACAATTACTTCTTATTGCCAATATTAACTTAACTCCTATGTTAAATGGCACTAACCTCAAATCATGGCAAGAGAACTTTGTGATAATTCTAGGACTCATGGATTTCGACCTTGCGTTAAGGGTTGATTCTCTTCCACCTTTTACGGATAAGAATACCTCTGATGAAAAGAGGGATATGGAAAAGTGGGAGAGATTAAATCGCATGTATATGATGATCATGAAGAAGGCTATTCCGTAAACATTCAGGGCACCATGTCTAACAAGATTACCATGGTTAAAGAGTTTATGGCCAACATTAAAAAGAGGTTTGTCAATAATAAAAAGGCTAAGATAAATATGCTCTTGACAAAACTAATTTCAATGAGGTATACAGGGAAAGACAATATCAGGAAGTACATCATGGATATGTCTCATCTTGCTTCCAAGCTGAAAACACTTAAGCTAGAACTTTCGAAGGACTTACTAGTGCATCAGGTTTTGATATCCTTTCCACTATAGTGTAGCCAGTTTAAGGTGAGTTACAACTTTCAGAAGGAGACGTGGTCTCTAAATGAATTCATCTCATACTGTGTTTAGGAAGAGGAGAGATTAAAGCAAGAAAAGACAGAAATTGCTTACTTAGCCACCACTATGAAGGATAAAAAAAAAGACAAGAAAAGAAAGAAGAATAAGGAAGCTATGAATGCGATACTGCAAAAGAAACAACATAAGGAACTAACTCAAAATGGTTGTTTCTTTTGTGGAGCTATAGGTCATAAGAAAAAGAAGTATACCAACTATCACATATGGCATGCAAAGAATGGTATGCTTCTTAATTTTCTTTGTTCTGAGGTTAATTTAACTTCGATATCAAGACAGATTTGTCGATGGATTCTGGTGTAACAACTTACATTAGTGTGTCTATACAGGGTTACCTAAATCGTAGAAAGCTAAATGATAGTGAAAGACACATCTACGTTGGTGACAGCAAGTCGATGGAGGTTGAAGCAGTTGAAACTTTTAGATTATTGTTAAGAACTAGTTTTCATATAAAATTGATTGAGACTTTCATTGTATCATCTATTAGACAAAATTTAATTTCTATTTCGTTATTGGATGAGTTTAATTATTGTTGTTTATTTGGAAATGAAAAATTTAGTCTCTTTTCCAATTTTAGATTTAGTTGGTTTCGATTTTTTATCAGTTTATGATAATCTATATTTGCTCAATATAATTGCTTCATTTAATGAATTATTGCATGTTAATATAAAAAATAACAAGCACAAATTTACTGGCGAGGATTCAGCTTCGCTATGGCACAAGAGATTAGGTCATATCTCTAAAAAGAGAATTAAGAGACTTGTGTCTGACGGTATTCTCGATCCTTTTGATTTTTTGGATTTTGATGTGTACGTGAATTCTATCAAATGGAAACAAACAAATTTTAGGAGATTTGGTACCAATAGGAAATTAGATGTCTTAGAACTGATACACACAAATTTGCGTGGGCCATTCCTTAAGGCTTCTTGGAATAGTCAACAATATTTCATACCATTCATAGATTTTTTTTCACGATGTGGCTACCTATATCTCATTCATGAGAAATCGCAATTACTGGATATGTTTAAAAGCCATAAGGCTGAACTTCGGAACCAATTCAGCAAATGAATCAAAAGCATTAGATTTAACTGTGATGATGAGTACTATGGTAGATATGACGGATTAGGTGAACAACGTTTGGGACCATTTGCAAAATTTCTAGACGAATATGGTATTATCCCACAATACACCATGCCTAGTTCTCTTACCATGAATTGTGTTGCTGAAAGATGAAATACAATGCTTAAAGACATGGTAAGGAATATGATTAGTCATTCTAGTTTGCCTGAATCATTCGAGGGAGAGGTATTAAAGACCATAGCATATATACTCCATAGAGTTCCAACAACGTGATTGAAAAGACCCCTTATGAGCTTTGGATGGGCAAGAAACCTAGTTTAAAACATTTTCACATTTGGGAATGTCTAGTTGAGGTAAGGCCTTATAGGCCAAATGAAAAGAAATTGGACTCAAAGATTGGCAGTTGCTATTTTATTGATACTCTGAAAGGTCCAGGGGTTACAAATTTTATGATCCCATGACTCAGTCTATTTTTGAGACTAATAATGCTCAGTTTTTTGAGGATGTTGAGTTTGCGAGGGGGAGAAAAAGTTAGGGACTTTGTCTTTTAAGAGAAATATGTCGATATTCCTCCAATCACTATTGACAGTAACCAAGAATAACCTCCTATACCTGACATTGTTCAAGAAGCAACTATGGATCAAGACAGTGTCATTGAACCTCTCGTCAGAAGAATAAACTTGACAACCTTAAGAATAAATGCCATTAAGAAGATCCACTAGAGAAAGAAGAAGTACAATTTAAGATGATTATATTATGTTTCTCTAAGAACATAATATTGACATTGGAGTGATGAAAAATGATCCAATTAACTGTTGTTAAGCCATGGAAAGTTCTAACTCTCAAAAGTGAAGTGATGCCATGAATGATGAGATTAAGTCCATGAAAGACAATGACGTATAGGATCTTATCCTATTGCTTGAAGGAGCGAAGCCAATTAGTTGCAAATGGATATTTAAAACCAAGAAGGACTTAAAAGGCGATGTGGAGAGGTATAAGGCATGTCTTGTTGTTAATGGCTTCACACGAAAAGAAGGCATCGATTATAAAAAAATTTCTTTTCGATTTCATCGAAAGACTTTTCAGGACTATAATGGCTTTAGTGGCACATTTTGATCTTAAGCTACATTAGATGGATGTCAAGACTGCGTTTCTCCATAGAGACATTGATGAGATAATTTATATGGTGCAACCATAGAACTTTGTGTCGGGTGATGCAAAGCCAATGGTTTGCAAATTAAAGAAATCCATCTATGGGTTTAAGTGGGCGTCTTGTCATGGTATTACAAATTTCACCAAGTTACTGTCTCATTTAGTTTTTGAGATGAATCAGATTGATGATTGTATATATCACAAGTTCAATGGAAGTAAGCATATTTTTTTGGTTTTATATGTTGATGACATACTGTTTGCCAACAACCATATAGGCTTGTTGCATGAAACCAAAAGATTTCTATCAAAGAACTTTGAAATGAAAATCTTGGGGATGAAACTTTTGTGTTAGGGGTTCAGATACATTAGGATCGCTTTCGAGGGATCCTTGGATTATCGAAAAAGGTCTACATTAAGAAAATACTAAAAAAATTTGGCACATAGGATAACAAACTAGGTGACACCCCTGTTGCTAAAAAGGACAAGTTTAGTCTTAATCAAAGCCCCAACAATAACTTTAAGGTTAAAGAAATGCAAAAGATTCCTTATGCTTCAGTAGTGGGAAATCTAATGTATGTTCAAGTTTGTACGCTTTCAGATATTACGTACATTGTTGGGATATTGGGCAGATATTTAAACAATTCGAGAATGGATCCTTGAAAAATAGCCAAATGAGTCATTCGGTATCTATAGAGAACAAAACATTACATGCTCACATACAATAGCTCGGATAAGTTAGAGATTATCAGGTATTCAGATTTTGACTTTGCTAGATGCCAAGATAGTATGAAATCTATGTCTAGCTATATTTATCTACTTGCAGAAGGAGCTATTTCCTAGAAGAGTGCTAAGCAAACACTCATAGCTCCTTCCACCATGGCAGTTTAAGTTTATAGCATGCTATGAGACATATAATCATGGAATATGCTGCAAAATTTTGTCACTGGGCTACTAATTATGGATGGAATTGAAAGACCACTTAAGATACTTTGTGATAATAAGTCAACTGTCTTGTATTCCAGCAACAACAACAGGAGCTTGACAAAGTCAAAGTACATAGACATAAGTTTCTGATTGTTAAGGAAAGAGTTTAGAGGGGTTGGGTGTCTATAGAACATATTGGCACAAACTCCATGGTCGCGAATCCGCTTACTAAGGGACTACCACCCCAGGTCTTTCATGAGCACAGTGCTTCTATGGGTGTTATTTCATTTAAGGATATTCAGTTTTAATGGGAGTTTGTAATTTTAGATGCTTATCTGTTATAAACACATTATTTCAATTTATGTATACTTTGAAGTTATTTTCTGCAAAAATAGAGTTATTTTTTGTTTATTCACACTTTGATTTTGGTACAGTTTGACCTCATTAAGGTTTGAGATAGACTAGTTGAAAATAGGCATATTTAGATCACATAGTATGTAATTTCCATGCTACACAATAATTGATCTCTGTTTTTGTTTATGTTGATATATGTGATTAGGGATGGATTTAGTTATGATATAGTGACAAAAGTTGCCTTTGTCTTATGTTAACATAATCAATGGATGTTCGGAGATGCTTGTAAGCATGATAGCAAAGATTTTAAGCTCATAAGGTTATACTTTAACATACAACTATAAGGTAATAAGTATATATATATATAGTCCAAATGGGAGATTGTTAGATGTTGGATGTGTATATATATATATATATATATATATATATATATTAATGATGATAATAATTGTTTATTATTTGCTATCA
>JBBYHM010016243.1:0-10975 GCA_038381775.1 Adansonia rubrostipa
CCAAACCCCAACCCCCAACCCCCAACCCCTAACCCCCAAACCTCAAACCCCAAACCCCAAACCCCAAACCATAAACCCTAAGCCCTAAGCCCTAAGCCCTAAGCCCGAAGCTTTAAACCCCAAACCCTAAACCCCAATCCTTAAACCTTAAACTTCAACCTTAAACCCTAAACCCCAAACCTTAACCCTCAACCCCAAACCTTAAACCCCAACCCCTAACCCCTAACCCTCAACCTCTAACCCTAAACCCTAACCTCAACCCTAACCTCTAACCTCAAACCTTAAACCTTAAACCCTAAAGCTTAAACTCTAAACCCTAAACCTAAACTTTAAACCTTAAATCTTAATTTTTAAACCTAAACCCTAAATCTTAAACCTTAAACCTTAAACCTTAAACCCTAAAACCTAAGCCTAAACCCCTAAACCAAACCCTATAGCCTAACCTTAAACCCTAAACCTCTAACCTCAAACCTTAAATTTTAAACCTTAAACCCTAACCTCTAAACCTTAATCCAAAAACCTCAAACCCTAAACTCAAAACGCTCAACCCTAAGCCTCAAATCTGAAATCCTAAACCCCTAGGATTTCATTTCAGGAAGAGGTTGGTTTCTAAAATTTGATTTCCCTGAGTAAGAATAACTACAAAACACATCCATATTGCTCGTAAATTATGTTGTAATTTAAAAACAGTTCTTAAGCTATGGTTTGTGAATGACAATCAATTTGCTTCTTTTTTATTGAATGATTTTTTACTGGTTCTTTTATGAAAAAAATTAAATCACTGTGGAAAAAATCCTATACAGGGATCTTTGTTTATTACAGATTAAAAGGCTGAGTTTGATTCAAAAAAGATATTAAATAAACTGAAAGAAGGTTGGAACGGGGCCTTTGAAACATGCCTGACCCATGAAGTCAGATCTGTTGAACTGAACCTACCGAACTTGTTGAATCGGATCATGGACCCTGAACGAGACCCTTGAACTGTACCCATAAACTGTATCCATGAACCGAGGAGACTAACAGCTTTGGTTTAATTAGTAAATTTTTTATGCTTTCTTGGAAAATGGAATATTTATTTTCTTTGACTTATTCTAAGTGTTTTTAAATTTTTAATGTAGTACAGGATAAATCATTCAAGTTCTTGCGAATTTTATCTTTTGAATTTGCTCCTATATGTGGTTGATATTTGAATAATTTTTTAATTTTTGGGGTTTGTAATGTGTTTTAATCAAAATTTGATTATGCTGCTGTTGCTGGTTGCTTCTTTGCTATTGAGACTGTGTTAAGACCTCTCCTACTGAAAACCCACCTCCATTTACTACTGCAAGGGGAATTGTAGCCTTGCAATCTCAGCTACAGTATCAAATGCTTTATTCGGGCGAGAATCAGCTTTCACAGTGCAATCATATTATTTGAAATGTGCTGCTGGTATTTCACCTTCTTGAATGACATTCTCTTTAGTTTAGGGATTGGGGTTTGATTCTTGTATGTATTTGTCTTAAGCTGGACAGTTTGATTATAAGATTATACTATTCTACACTTCATCAGTATGACTTGATTATTTTATAGCTTGAATTCTAGCTCAGTTGCTTTGTCTTCTTCATATGGCAATGTGTTCAGCGCAATGTAATAAGTCTCTCTTAGAGTATAATTCAGAAAAGGGAAAAAAATGGAAAAATAGGCGAGTCAATAGCTGTCAGGATGTTGTTGGCAGAGAAGGCTTTTATATTCTGGGCTAATGCTTGGCTACCTCTAGTTCCTTATGTGGCCCTCTTCTCTTGTATGCATCTTGTGTTTGTGACCTTTTATTATGTGACATTAAAAACAAGCTATAGCTAATAATTGTCATCACTTATTCTTTTTACTCTTTTCTTGCGTTTTGTTTTTACCTTTTGTCCTGTAATTATTCGTTTCCAATTTCGCAGACTTATTTATATCATTGGTTCTTTCAGGTTCGACTTCTTGGCTTTGATTCTATGCATTCTGCTTTGAACATGCTAACTAAGCATGAGCCAGCATCCTTCTATATTCTCTATTGGTAAAGCCATTTAAAAAGGTTTGTATTTAGATAGTTTTTTTCCTATGTTAGGTTTTGTTGTGCAGGTTTGTACGGTTTTAGTCAAATTGTCTGCAGATGGACAATTTGGCATAAATTTCTTTGGATGTGATGGGTTTTTGTGTTTAAACACTTCAGAGAAAGGGATGTTTTGTTTTTGTTTTACTCAAAATGTTCTAGATTTTTTTTATTTTGCCCATTGTTAAATGGTCATAAAGAATTGGTAAATTATGTTTATTTTTTTATTCTTCATCTTAAAGGTTGTCCTAAATTAATAAGGACGACCAATGCTTTTTGATGAAGTGCTTATTTATCCTTTACAGTTTTCTATTTTGGAATTTTCTTGAGATCTCAAAATGATTGTTGTCTTTCGTAGCCACAAGTTGGACATTATGTTATTTGCATTCACTGCTTTGTTTGGGTTGAGCTGGAGTCTAGAGTCAACAAGTAAGATTTAATCTTGTTTCCATGTATTCGTTGTGTTTATTTCCTTTTCACCTTCGCAAAATTTTGCTTAATTTACCATGCATCTGAGCGTCATTACCACTGGAAACTTACTTCGGACTGTTTTAGCTTTCACTGTGCAATCATATGATTTGAAATCTGCTTTTGGTATTTCACCTTCTTGAATGAAATACTCTTTATTTAGGGATTGCAGTTTTATTCTTGCATGTATTTGTCCAAATTTCACGATTTGGTTAAAAGTTGATGAATGTGTTGCCCCATTGACCTAGAATTGAACCGTGCTTCTTGTATGCATGATTAGCTATTTCAGCAATTTTATAATTTGATTGCATGTCCTCCCTGTTGCCATTTGAAAATTAAAGCATTCAAAGAGCATATTTGCCTTTCAACATTAAGTGCCCAAATTAGCATGTGATTTTAGTATGCATTATCATTGCCAAAGGCATACACTTTTGCCTCTTCGGCTTTTTTACCTGAATAGTTGAAACAAGCATTATGCCAAGGGAAGATATGATTAGGAATGACTGCATATAAAGGAAAAAAGATAATACTTAACAATATTTATTTGATTCTGCCTTACACAAAGGCATTTCAGTTTAGCAAGGAAAAATTTGGACATCCTGTTGTAATTTGCCCTGCTTTAGGTGGTTTAAGAGCTTGAGTAATAGCTAGTATACTGGACTACTAAATGCTGAAAAAATCCTGCATATTGGGAAGACCACATCAACTCTTGGAATCTATTTGCTAACCCGACTAGCAGCAGCCAAATTTGTTTCCACTCCTTTGTGCAAGGGGTCTGGGCTTGAGGTAGCCTTTATGCACCAAGTTTGATGGTGGGTGCTGCCATTGGTGTTGTATTTGGAGGTTTAGATGCTAAACTTATTTTAAGAAATGCTGTTGTTGCATAGACCCCAAGTGTATGCATTGGTAAATTATTCATGGAATTTTACTGCACTTGGCAAAATTTTGTTCAATTTTATTTAAGCTTCTACTTTAGGGTTGGAATGTTTGCCACATTAGCTTCAGTTTGTTCAGTATCCTTGTTGAATAAGGAGATTTGGTTTGACCACTAAAATATGATTTGTGATTTGATTACTAAAATTATGCTATTAAGTCTTAGAGAAATTAGGGAAATTAAATTAAATTCTTTTCTTGTAACATCTACCCTCTATAAAAAGGGTGTAAATTTCTTTAATGAAATATATGAAAAAGGGATTCCATCCCCTTTCTTCCATTAGTCTCTTTACTTTTACAGTATCAAAACAGGTTCTTTACCATTTACACTATGTTCAAACTACAATCTGAAGCCACATCGATGGTAGATCCAAGTACCAAAAACCAAATCCCTTGAATTCTATCCAGTTCTGGTCATCCTCCCACTCAGATTACTGCAATCCGACTTACTGGTCATAATTTCTTGCACTGGTCACAAGCTATTTGAATGTGTCTCAGAGAGAGGGGAAAGATCGGTTACATTTCTGGGGATGCAAAGTGCCGGTTATAATAGATCCGGCATTTGCAACATAGGATGCTAAAAATTCCATGTGATGACTTGGTTCGTGAATTCAATGGCCGAAGAATTAGCGCAAAGTATGTGCTACCAGATGATGAAAGAACTCTGGAATAATGTCACCGAGATGTACTCTGATCTTGGAAACCAATCTCAAGTCTATGAGCTAACACTAAGATTCAGAAAAATCCACCAAGGTGAGGATAGTGTTTAATTCTTATGAATGGAAATCTCTTAATGATTGTAATCACTACAAAAATATTGTAGATGCAGGTCATGCGTTCAAGTTTCTTGTAATCTCAATGTTGAGTTTGATGAGGTATTCGACCATATTGTTGGTCAAGTTTCTCTACCTCCAATTGGAGAAGTGTTTGTAGAAGTCCGACAAGAGGAAAGTCGGGCAAGTAATGCTGGGAAAGAAAGTACCACGTACTGTTGTCTCCATTGATAACTTTGCATTAGTGGCATCTGAAGCACATGCTGAGCTACTCCAAATACATGAGGAATCGCTGACAAATCTCAATTGTGGTGTGATGTTTGCAATAAGCCAAGACAGACCCATGAAACTTGCTGGAAGATACATCCAAACTATCAAAGTGGAAAGGCATCGAATTTGGTGATAAGTCTAACCATACTCCACCTACTGCTAATGAAGTTAAATCTGGTCCATTCAGTAAGGAGCAGATTGATTAACTTTTGAAGCTGCTAAAATCCAATACTCTAGTGGTTCTTTTGCGCATACAGGTACTAATCCCATTACCTTATCTGTTTTTCCTAAATCTGGTCCTTGGATGATCGATTCAGGGTTTTCTGACCACAAGACTAGTGTGTTAAATTTGCTTATTCTCCTTCCTCAGGTGTTGAAAAAAAATTAAGATAGCATATGGAAGTTTTTCCCCTGTTGCAAGCAAAAGCCTAATCAAAATTTTTGAAACATCGCTCTTCAATCTGTTTTTCATGTGCCTAAACTTGCACGCAATCTCTTATCTATTAGTAAAGTTTCAAATGACTCTAATTGTAATATTTTTTCATGATTTTCATTGCACATTTCAGGACTAGAGGACGGGGAGGATGATTGGCAGTGTTAGGCTAATAAACAGACTCTACTATTTCGATAAAACTCCTCTTAATAATAGAAAATCTCAAGAACTAAGTAGTACTAGTTCAAACTTTGCTTTTGATCAAATAACGCTATGGGATCGTAGATTAGGGCATCCTAGTTTCTAATATCTTAGACATTTGTTTCCTATGTTGTTTAAAGGAGTAGATTGTTTTTTTTCTTCAATGTGAAAGTTGCCATTTATCAAAGGACCATCGCGTCCCTTTTCCATCAAAGCCTTATCTTGCATCAAAACCATTTTATTTAATTCTTAATGATGTTTTGGGACCTTCTCGAGTGAATACCTTTTTAGGAAAAAATGGATTATGACTTTCATTGGTGACCATAATAGACTATGTTGCCATTTTTCAAAGACATTTTTCCTATGGTTGAAAACCAATTTCAAACAAAAATTTCTATTTTACACATTGATAATGGAACTGAGTATGTTAATGCATGTTTAGGGAATTTTTTTAAAGAAAAAGGCGTTATTCATCAATCCACTTATACATAGACACCTCAACAAAGTGGAATTTCTGAACAAAAAAGTAGGTTGTTAGAAGTAGCACATACTATCATGATTTCCATGAGTGTTCCAAAATATTTTTCGGGTGAAGCTGTTTTAACTGCATCTTATTTAATCAATCGGATGCCAACTCATGTTTTAAAATATGATACACCTCTTAATTGTTTTAAAAGAAGTTTTCCTATTGCAAGCCTACACTCTGATTTACCTCTAAAATTCTTTGGATGCACTTGTTTCGTTTACATACATAATATTTATTGAACCAAATTAGATCCAAAAGCAGAAAAATGTGTTTTTATTGGTTATGCCTTGAATAAAAAGGGGTATAAGTGTTTCAATCCTTTCACCAAAAAAATTCACATAAGTATGGATGTTTCATTTTTTGAAAATCAACCATTTTTTGACAAAAATCATCTTTAGAGGGAGTTTATGGAAGGTGAAGACAATTTTTAGAATATTTTGGAACCTATACCAAACATTTTTTCAAGTGAGATAGTTCCAATATTTATTCTAAAAAACAATCTAAGGGAAATATTATTCTGGATAACGAAAAATTAGAAAACTCTATTTTACAAATACCAAGCATTATGCCATCAAAAATAGGGAGAGGATTACTAGACAAAGGAAAACAAAATCCTAAATTTAAGCTTTCGATTTATATTAGAAGGGGATCCAAAATGGTTGCTTCAGCTCCGTTTATTCCTTTAGCACAAGGCTAATCAAATTCCTTAACCCATGGTCTATCTATCGATACTCAGAGTAATTCTTCTTTTATTCCTACTTCATCTTCTTCACCTGAACATCTTAATATTGATTTCTTAGATTTAGATATTCCCATAGCTAATAGAAAAGGTGTTCATTTTTGTACACAACATCCCATTACTAAATATATGTCATACCATAGATTGTCCGATAATCATAAGGCTTTCACATCTAAGATTTCTAACCTGTTTGTCCAAAGAACTATTCAGGAAGCTTTGGCTGATCCGAATTGGAAATTAGCAATAATGGAAGAGATGAATGCTATCAAAAAGAGTGGGGCTTGGGATATGGTTGATCTTCTAGAAAACAAGAAAATTGTTGGCTACAAATGGGTGTTTATCATAAAGTGCAAAGCTGCTAGTAATGTGGAAAGGTAGAAAGTGAGACTCGTGGCTAAAGGGTTTCCTCAAACCTTTGAAATAGATTGTCAAGAAATGTTTGCTCCATTTGTAAAGATAAACTTTATCAAGATTCTTCTTTCATTGATTGTAAACTTCAGTTGGATGTAAAAAATACCTTCTTCAATGGAGACTTGGAGGAGGAAGTATTCATGAATGTACCTCCTGGATTCGAAAGGTAACTTGGAGTTAGCAAGGTGTGCAAGTTAAAGAAAATCCTTATATGGTCTTAAGTAGTCACCAAGAGTTTGGTTTGAATGGTTTGGAAAAGTGGTCAAGACTCATGGCTTTTGTCAAAGTCAAGTAGATCACTATGTGATCTACAAGCATTTCATAAATGGTAAAGTTGCTATCTTAATTGTTAATGTGGATGATATTATCATTACAGGGGATGATTATGCTAAGATTGCTGACTTGAAGAGAAAGCTTGCAAATGAGTTTTAGATCAAGGTTTTGGGACCACTAAAATATTTTCTTGGATTGGAGTTTGCAAGATCCAATAGAGAAATTTTTGTAAATCAACGAAAATATGTTCTTGATCTGTTGAATGAGACAAGCATTCTCGGGTGCAAAGTAGCTAACACCCTAATCGAGCCAAATGTGAAATTGACACTGATTGCACCAAAGATACAGTGAATTGAGAACGGTATCAACGGCTAGTAGGAATGCTAATCTATTTATTACACACTCAACCAGACATAGCATTGGCAGTGAAGATGGCAAGTCAATTCATACACTCCCTTGGGTCAATACACTTTGAGGTAGTTTTTAGAATCTTGACATATCTGAAAGGCATGCCAATTAAAGGTTTACTATTTTAAAAAAAAAGTGACACTTGCAAATTAGAAGCACACATAGATGCAGATTGGGCAGGATGTATCACTGATCGAAGATTTACTTCTAGTTATTGCACATTTGTTGGAGGAAATCTTGTTGCACAGAAAAGTAAAAAGCAAAATGTGGTTGCTAGAAGTAGTGCAAAAGCTAAATTCAAATAAGTTGCTCAGGGTATCTTTGAGGTATTGTTGGTAAAAAGATTACTAAAAAAATTGAGGGTTTGTACACCATCACCTATCATGGTTTATTGTGACAACAAGGCAGCCATCTCAATTGCTCACAATCAGGTTCTACAGGATAGAGCTAAACATGTAGAGGTGAACAAACATTTTATCACGGAGAAACTTGGCAGGGAATTGTTGAAATCTAGGTTAAGAATGGATTAGATAGATTAGAAAGAATGGATTAGAGAGATTAGAATAGATTAAAGAGTAGTTTTTCTTTTTTCTCATTTTTATCTCTTTTGAAAACATTGGTATATATACAGCCAAAATTAAGATTATTCTAGGTAACTAGAGTAATTACAAATCAATTACAAATCAAAAATAATTAAATCAAAATTTTCTAATAATCATAATATCATAATTTAAAGATATCTAGAAAATCAAGAAATTTGGAAATCAGTAATTCTGCAGATTGCAGAAATTTAGAAATCTGCACTCCCCCTCAAGCTGGAGAATGTATGTCGATCATTCCCAGCTTGGACAGATGTTGTTCAAACTGAGCTCTTGGGAGAGCTTTAGTAAGGATATCAGTTGTCTGTTGTTGTGTAGGAGTATAGCAAACTTCTAGTACCTTTTGCTCAATTTTTTCTTTGATAAAGTGTTGACCAATCTCAATATGCTTGGTTCTATCATGGTGCACTGGATTTTTAGCAATTCTGATAGCTTCCAGATTATCACACATCAACTTCATTGATGTTGTGATTGAAACTTGAAATTCCTCTAAGAGTCTCGTTAACCAGATTCCCTCACATATCCCATGTGCCATGGGTCGAAACTTAGCTTCAGCATTGCTTCTTGCTACGACCGGTTGCTTCTTACTTCTCCAAGTAACTAGGTTGCTCCATACATAAGTACAATATCCCGAGGTCGATCTTCTATCTGTTAGTGATCTTGCCAAGTCAGCATTTGAGAAAATTTCTATGTTTCAACTACTTCCCTTCTTAAAAAATAATCCTTTTCCTTGGAGTCATTTTCAAGTAACGCAGTATTCTGTAGATTGCTTCTTGATGTTCTTTTGAAGGATTGTTCATAAAATGATTAACCACACTCATCGCAAAGCAAGTATCTGGTCTCGTATGGGACAAGTATAGTAACTTTCCAACCAGCCTTTGATACCTTCCTTTGTCAATAGCAGCCCGGTTCTCTTTTGAGCCAATTTTGTTGAATGAATCCATTAGAGTATCAGAAGGCTTATACCCAAGCATACCAGTTTCCTTTAACAAATCAAGGGTATATTTCCGTTGTGAAATGAAAATACCTTTTCTTCTATCTCTATTCCGAGGAAATACTTTAGAACTCCAAGATCTTTGATCTCATATTCTTTACTCAGAATCTTTTTCAATCGAGATATCTCCTCTTCATGATTCTCTGTGACAATAATATCTGAAGAAAAATTATATGAATTTTTTTCTTAATGAATTAATTTGATACAGGCCTATATTCCTTTATATACAAATTCTCTAAGTACTAAAAAAGGACACCTCCCTAAATAATATCTTAAGTTATATGATCTAGTTATAAAGCTGTAGTTGACTTTGTAAAATATCTATTTTACCTAAAATTATTGATTTTTAAAGATTTCCCACACTCCCCCTCAAGCTGGTGAATATATATCTTCCATTCCTAGCTTGCTTATATTTTCTTGAAACATGTTACTATTTAACCCTTTTGTTAGAACATCTGCTAATTGATGTTCTGAAGGTACATATGGGGTACAAATCAATCCATTGTCTAGCTTCTCCTTTATGAAGTGCCTGTCCATCCTAATATGCTTTGTCCGATCATGCTATACTGGATTATGAGCTATGCTGATAGCTGATTAGTTGTCACAGTAGAGTTTCATGGGTCCACTCTATTGAATTTTCAAATTTTCTAAAACGATCTTGACCCACAGTAGTTCACATACTCCTGCTGCCATAGCTCTAAATTCAACTTCTGCACTTGATCTTGCAACCACATTTTGTTTTTTGCTTCTCCAAGACACTAAATTTCCTCCAAAAAATGTGCAATAGCTTGTAGTTGACCTTCGATCCACTGGAGACCCTATAAAATCAGCATCTGTGTATACTGCTAGGTCTATATTCGATGTTTTCTTGAATAAAATCCCCTTCCCTAGATGTGCCTTTAAGTAATGAAGGACTTGGTAGGCTGCCTGTAAATGAATCTCTTTCAGATCATGCATGAATTAACTAATGACACTCACAGAATAGGCTATGTCCGGTCGAGTATGTGCAAGGTAAATTAGCTTTCCCACAAGACGCTGGTACATCCCCTTGTCTACCTTCTTATCTCCCAAAGCTTCGCCTAATCTATGATTTTGTTCAATAGGGGTTGGTGCAGGTTTACTTGCAGTCATACCTGTGTCCTTGAGAAGATCTGTAACATATTTCTGTTGAGAAATGAAAATCCCCTGTTTAGACCGAGCCACTTCAATGCCAAGAAAATACTTCAACTTCCCAAGATCTTTTATTTCGAACTCTTTATCTAAGCACTGTTTCAATTCTTCCTTTTCTCTTTCATCATTTCCTGTTACAATGATATCATCTACATACACAATTAAAGCTATGACTCCCCCTGAAGTAGTGTGTTTAATTAAGAGCTTATGATTCCCTTGACTTTGTTTATATCCATTAGCTATCATTACTTTGGCAAACCGTCCAAACCTAGAGACTATTTTAACCCATTTAATGTCTTTTTCAACCGACAAACTTGATGCCCATTATTTCCACTGAATCCCGACGGAATACTCCTGTAAATCTCTTCTTCTAATTCTCCATTAAGAAAAGCATTTTTTACATCATACTGTTATAGTCCCCAATCAAAGTTTGTAGCCAAGGATAACAAAATTCTCACCGTGTTCATCTTTGCCACTGGTGCAAATGTTTCTTGGTAGTCAACCCCATATGTTTGAGTGTAACCCTTCGCAACTAATCTCGCCTTATAGCATTCTATAGACCCATTTGCCTTAAGCTTTACTATAAACACCCACTTGCATCCCACTGGTTTCTTTCCTTTAGGTACATCCACCAACTCCCAGGTTCCATTCTTCTCTAGGGCATCCATTTCTGCACTCATAGCAAGTCTCCATTCTTCCTTAG
>JBBYHM010016294.1:0-10968 GCA_038381775.1 Adansonia rubrostipa
TATTTCTTTTAGTGTTTTCTTGTTATTATGGTGAAATCACATGTTTATATACTTATTTTTATAATTTTATCATATAATGGTGCTAATTTGCGTTAAATAAAATTGAATATATGATTATTGAGTTTTAAAAAAGTTGATTGATAGATTATTTAGGTGTTGGCCGAAATTCATGCTTGTATATGTGTTTTTGTGGTCATTTTGTAAATATAAAAAAAGTTTAGGGGCTAATCCAAAAAAAATAAATAATAAAATAATAAAATCTTTGTTTAAACCTATATGCTTGGCTGAAGTACACTTGCACTCTTAGGAGTGTATTCTATGCATTTATCAAGTTAAAATACATTTTGTTGAGTTTTGGGGTCTTTTATCATTTCAAGAAGTTTAGGGACTTTTGTGTAAATATTGAAAAATTTATTCTAGGGGCAGAAAGAAGTAACCAAATTTTGCTTGTGATCTTTTATGTGACTTTAGTGATTATTTTGATTGATTTGAAGCTTAATTTTACATTTTAATCATGTAAGGGCCAATTAGTAATTTTAGGAAAGTTTAGGGACTAGTTTGCAAATAATAGAAAATTTTGTTGTATGGTCAAAGGATTTGATCGAAAGCTTCATGGATAACTTCGAAACTTATTTTGGGTATTTCATATCATGCTCTAGGTTTTTTTCACACTTTAGGGGGTATTTTGCAATTTTCAAAGTTTAAGGGCTAGCTGCAAATAATGAAAATTTTTCTTTTTTGGTCAAAGGTGTTTGACCGAACCTTCTTATGGATGTTCTTCATGATTTACATGCTGATTTTTACCTGATTAATTGTATTTTGTGATGATTTAGTTTTTTTTTTTTACTTAGGTACCTAAGTATAAAATCGAGAAAGTTCAGGGACCCTCAGGAAAATTTTGCATTTTTAGGATAAAATGGTTCTCTTTAGCTTGAAATCATCCACTTAGATTATTTTAAATATTTTTAGCATCCCATTGGTCCTCTAGTGAGGTGCTAAAAATATAAAAACCTTTTGTATTCTTTTGGTTCTCTGTTAGGGTACGAAATGTAATTTTTAAAAATTTAGGAACTTAACGGCACTTTCATGTGTTAGTTTATTTTAAATTTAAATCACCCATTTTGGTTTTTTTTAAAATGTTTTTAGTATTGTTAATCAATTAAGGACTAATATTCAATTTTGAGAAATTTAGGGATCTATTAGCAATTTTCATACCTTAGGTCATTTTTGTAACCTAAAGTACCCATTTAGAGTAAGAATCATCATTACTTGTCCTTTCGAGTCCATTAAGGGTACCGAGATACTCTCATATCGAAGGTATACCTAAGGGTCATTTTCATAATTTTCCTCATCGAGATGCTTTTATGCTAAAAGTGAAGGTTTAAGGTTCCTTTAGCCTTTTAAGGTCATTTTTTAGTCCATTAGAGATACCAGGATACTTTCATGGCGAAGGTATTCTAAAGGCATTTTCGTAATTTTTCCTCACCAGGATGCTTTTATGCCAAAGGTGAATGTTTAAGGTTCATTCAGTCTTTTTAGGTCATTTTTGAGTCCATTAGGGGCACCAGGGTATTTTCATGTCAAAGGGATACACAAGGGACATTTTTGTAATTTTCTTTACTGGGTGCCTTAGTGTCGATGGTAAGCCTTAGAACTATTTTAATTTTCCTTAGAACCCAATCCTAAGTAGTTACCGGGTGCCTTAGTGTCGATGGTAAGCCTTAGGAATATTTTAATTTTCCTTAAAACCCAATCCTAAGTATTTAGTAGGTGCCTTAGTGTCGAGGGTAAGCTTTAGGAATATTTTAATTTTTCTTAAAAGCCATCCTAAGTAGTTACTGGGTGCTTTAGTGTCGATGGTAAGCCTTAGGATTATTTTAATTTTCCTCAGAATCCAATCCTAAGTAGTTACCGGGTGCCTTAATGTCGATGGTAAGCCTTAGAAATATTTTAACTTTCCTTAGAACCCACTCCTAAGTAGTTACCGAGTATCTTAGTGTCAATGGTAAGCCTTAGGAATATTTTAACTTTCCTTGGAACCCAATCCTAAGTAGTTATCGGGTGCCTTAGTATCGATGGTAAGCCTTAGAAATATTTTAATTTTCCTTAGAACCAAACCTAAGTAGTCACCGAGGGCCGTAGTGTCGATGGTGAGCCTTAGGGATATTTTAATTATTCTTAAAACTTAGTCTTAAGTAACCACCAAGTGTTTCTATGCTGAAGGTATACTTTAAGGATATGTTTGTTTTTCTTTTATCCTTTTAGTCTTTAGATTCAAATTAGTACTTTAGTGTCTAGACCGAGTCATAGGTCTTTTGTTTTTGTTTCAAAAAGAATTCGTATGTCTTCGTAAAATGAAGGCAATGTCTCAGAGTTAGAGTGATGCATGAAATTCCTCCCACCCATATGTGATAGGGGTTTTACAGATCATTCTAATGATGAGATACCCTTTTCAAAATAGAAATCAGGAATTTTGGTTAAATAAAAACCTTTCACATTCTGCCAAATACTCTAGTAGCATACGAAAGACATTTTGGTTTTTTAGAACCTTTTATGTCCCTTTGGTTTTTCGTTGAGGTATAAAAGGGAATAATAAAAATTTTCGTGTCCCATTAGTTTTTCAGTGGGGGTGTGTAAGACGTTTCAATTTTCAAAATGCAAAACCTCAATTTTCTCTCATCGAATAATAAAATCTTATTTTAATAATACGGGAATTGTAATTAAGTACCACATATTGAATAAAAATTAAAGTTTAAATTAACCATGATCAATAAGGTACCAATTTTGGGCACCATGAGAGGGTCGATAATTACTTGTGGTTGTAACCGACTCCCGAACCCTTAACAACGATCTCTGGTACTCCGTAGACGATGGAATTTATCTTTAAGGTTTCATGACCTTTAAAGCATTAATTTTGACAGGTGACCAATCTCACCTGGTCAAAACAGATTGGTGGCAACTCCAAACAAATGTCATTTTGTGATGACTATTTAGGGCTAATATGGGCGAATGATTCATCTTAACTACTGAGTCCCCAAAAATAAGAGAATATTAATATTAATATGGCCCCAAAAAAGAGAAGAATAAATAGTTTTGAATTAATGATACATCACCACTTATATAGTCAAGGGCCATTTAAGTCGAGCTTGGTCAACGTTATGACAACATTCCTGATAAGATGTGTAACGCACCCGCTTATATGCCCAAAGACTTTCCCTTTCTTATCCGATATGGGATTAATGCACTATGCCTACTTCTTTAAAGTGCTTGGCATGACATTCTCCCCTACTCAATCTCGTGGCGCCCTCGTCACGTACTTCTCCACCATTTCTGCTTACCCTACACCTAGGGTGTTTGGCGTGGAGTCAAGGTTGGTCCACCCTACCTACCTCACCCGTTGGGGCACTATGCGTGAAATCAGATGGTCAAGGGTTGGCTTTGATACGAATGCTTCAGACTTTGCGATTGAAGGAGTGTTGATGCAAAATGGATATCCTGTGGCATTTGAAAATCGTACGCTCAATGAAACTGAGAGAATGTATACAGTCCAAGAAAAGGAGATAACCGTAATGGTGCATTTTTTGCATACATAGAGATATTACCTATTGGGGTCTAAGTTTGTTATCTTTATAGATAATTTTGCAAATAGTTATTTTTTAACCTAAAAAAATTGTCCCCAAAAAAGTACATTGGCAGGTTTTCTTGGCAGAGTTTGATTTCATCATGGAGTACAAGCCAGGTAAAGCTAACGTTATGGCTGATGTACTGAGTCGAAAGGTAGATCTTATAGCCATTAGTCACCCTAAAAGTTTATTATTTGAGCGCATCAAGGAAGGGTTGTCCCATGATCCCACAACCAAAACTAGAGGTGGCAATTGGATGGGTTTAGGCTGGTTCGGGATGGGTTATTTCAAATTTGTGTTTTTTCAGGTTCAGGCTGATTCAGGCTTGGGTCTATTCAGGTTCGGGTTCTTTCAGGTTTGGACCAATTTGGGTTCGGGCCAATTCAGGTTCAGGTCTATTCAGGTTCGGGTTCAGGTTGAGTTTGGGTTTGAGTATGTTTTACATCATTTTTTTATTTTATGTTAAATGTAATCACTTTTACATAATTTTGAAGTCTAAGCGTTGGCCTGAATTTGGCCCGGTCTAGCTCGAAAAAATCTTAGATCGGTTCTATGAGCCTAGCCGCCGCCCAAAAAAAATTTGAATTCTAAGCTCGAAGTTGAATTTGGCCTGACCGATCTATTTAAGTACAAATCATTCTTCATAATATTAAAAAGTTATTTTTATATTAATATTTACATATTTTATAATTAAATTTAAATAAAATATATTATTTTATTTTAAAAAAATGCTGTTTCAGATCAAGCGTGCTTGAACCTTAAAATCTAAAACCTTAAAATGGGCAGGTTTAGTTGTTAGTCTAACATGTGATTTTTTTTATATGATATTATCTATTATGGCTTCCATATTTTTTTAATTTATCTTATTACTTTATTATATTATTATCATATTTTAATTATCATTACTTGAAAATAATAACAATAATAATAATAATAATAGTAATAATATTCAAAGAAGTATTTAGAATTTTACTACTAATATGCATAAACTCTCAATATTTAATGAGTTTAACTAATTAAATTTAAAAAAAAAGTGATAAATGGATGATATATTTTATTGACAATGCTTTTAAAGCTCATGATATGATTTACTTTTTGATAAGTTATTATTTTATCATATATAGACTTGCTCAAGGATCGGGTTACCCACTCGCCCAAATGTGCTTAGGCTCAGATTCTTATATTTTTGTTTCAGACTAGCCCGACCTGACTCGAAATAGTGATTTTAAATTAAAATAACATATATTTTATTTGAATTTAATTATAAAATATATAAATATTAATAAAAAAATTCTTTAATATGATGAACAATAATTCTAGTTTGAACATGGGTCTAGGCACATTAAATAAAGGCTTGAGCTTGGGATTTTAAAAAATTTAGGCCGTAACTCGACCCAACCAATGAGCGGGTTTAATCACATATAAAATATAAATTAAGTTTTAAATATTTAATTAAATTATATATGGTATTAATATTTAATATTTAATAGTTGATTAATTATTGATATGGTATTATCTATTATGGCTTTTATATTTTTAATTTATCTTATATTTTGTTATACTATTATTAGACTCTAATTATCTTTACTTGAAATAATAATAATAATAATAATAATAATATTTAAAAAAGTATTTAAAATTTTACAACTAGTATATATAAACTCTCAATAGTTAATAAGTTTAACTAATTAAATTAAAAAAATAATAAATCAATAATATACTTTATCACAACGTTTTTAAAGCTCATGATATGATTTACTTTTTGAGAAATTATTATTTTATCATATATAAATCTGCTCAAGGATTGGGCTACCCACCTGACCCAATTGGGCCTGGACTTAGGTTTTGATATTTTTGTCTTAGATCAGCTTGGCCCAGTCGGAACAATGAATTTAAATTAAAATAATATATATTTTATTTAAATGTAATTATAACATATATAAATATTAATAAAAAATTTTTAATGTGATGAACAGTAATTCTGGCTTAAACAGATAGGTTTGGACACGTTAAATAAGAGCATAGGCTTGCGATTTTAAAAAAATTTAAGTTATAGCTCAGCCAGACCCATGAGCAAGTTTAATCATATATAAAATATAAATTAAAATTTTAATAATTAATTAAATTATATATGATATTAATATTTAATATTTAATATTTAATTTATTTTGATATAGTATAATCTATTATGGCTTTCATATTTTTTAATTTATCTTATTATTTTGTTATACAATTATCAGATTCTGATTACTATTACAAAATAATAAGAATAATAATTATAAAATGAGAATAATATTTAAAGAAATATTTAAAATTTTACTACTAACATATACAAACTCTCAATATTTAATGAGTTTAATTAATAAAATTAAAAAAATATGTTAAATGGATAATATACTTTATTGATAATATTTTCAAAGCTAATGATATGATTTACTTTTTGATAAATTAATATTTTATCATATATAGACCTGTTCAAGGGTCGAGCTACCCACCCGGCTTAATTAGGCCTGAGCTCAAATTCTCATATTTTTATATCAGATTAGCATGGCTCGGCTCAGAATAGTTATTTTAAATTAATATATTTTATTTAAATTTAATTATAAAAATATATAATATTAATAAAAAAATATTTTTAATGCGATAAACAGTAATTCTGGCTTTAATAGATAGGTCTGTGCACGTTAAATAAGGGCTTTGGCTTAGGATTTTAAAAAAATTTAGGCCACAGCCCGGCCTAACCCATGAACAAGTTTAATCATATTTAAAATATAAACTAAGTTTTTAATATTTAATTAAATTATTAAAAGAATATTAAAAAAATTCATAATTAAAGTTTTTAATTTATTAAAAATTAAATTATAATTTTTTCATATTTACTTTTAGTATTAAATTCAGGTTCGGGTTTGGGTTGGGCTTGGGTTCTTTCTGGTTTAGGTCATCTCGGGTTCAAGTTTTTCGAGTTCGGGTCATTTTGAGTTTGGGTTTTCTCAGGTTTGGGCCGTTGACTTTTTGGTCAAATCAGGTTCTGTTAGGGTTCGGGATCGGGTTTTTTCGTGTAGCTTTTCGGGTTCGGGTTTATTTTGCCACCTTTAGCCAAAACCCTTGTGGAGAATGCCAATGAAAGAAAGACTAAACGGTTTTGGGCTGAGGGAAACTTACTCAACACCAAAAGACATCGCCTTTATGTGCCTTAGAATGGCAAGCTGCGCAAGGAGATCATGTAGGAGTGCCATAATTCGAGATAGGCTAGTCATCTGAGTATGCATCGTACCTTAGCACTCTTGGAGGATCGTTACTATTGGCCACACATGGGCGATGATATCGAGACGTATATGAAAACTTACCTTGTGTGCCAATAAAACAAGGTTGAGTAGAGAACACCAGCAGGATTATTGCAGCCATTGTCCATACCGAAGCAGCTATGGGAAAGTGTGTCCATGGATTTCATAGTTGGATTACACAAGGTGGATGGGTTTGGGAGCATCATGGTAGTGGTGGATAAATTTTACAGGTACGAAACTTTTATTCCAGCAACTAAAGAGTGCCCTACATAGGAAGCAGCTCGATTGTTCTTGAAAAATATGGTGAAGTATTGGGGAATACCGCAGACCATAGTTAGTGATCAGGATGGGTGATTTATGGGACGATTTTGGACAAAATTGTTCAAATTATTAGGATCAAACTTAAACTTCTCCACTAGTGCGTATCGCCAAACAAATGGGCAGACCGAAAGAGTGAATGCTTTACTAGAGGTATATCTTAGGCACTATGTGAGTGCTACACAGCGTGACTGGCCAAAGTTATTGGATGTAGCCCAGTTTTCTTACAACTTGCAGTAGAGTGAGGCCACAAACCAGAGTCTATTCGAATTAGCAATAGGGTAACAGCACCTCACACCTAGTGCTATTATAATAGGTTATATGGGACCAAATCTAGCAGCTTACAAGTTTGCCAAGGCTTGGCAAGAGCAAACTGACTTAGCTAAGGCTTGTTTACACAAGGAAGGAAAGCGCACCAAGAAATAGGCAGATAAAAAATGAAGAAATGTACAGTTTCAAGTTGGAGACTTAGTACTTGTTAAACTACACTTGGTGCTATACAACCTGGGCATGCATAAAGGGCTTGTGCGAAGATATGAGGACCCTTTTAGAGTTTTGAAACGAGTAGGCAAGGTGGCCTACAAACTTGAGTTGCTGACAAAGCTCAAGGTACACCCTGTTTTTCATGTCAGCATGCTTAAGCCATTCCATAAGGACCAAAAGGATCTAGACCGAGGTAAGTCACAGTGCACATCGATAGGAGTCAAGGCCTCTTATGACAGAGATATACAATACATTCTTACAGATCGAGTGGTACGGTAGAAAAGTCACAAGTTAAGGCATGAGTACTTTGTCAGGTAGAAAGGATTTCCCAATAATGAGGCAAGTTGGGAACCAACCGATGCATTGTGGCAATTCCAAAATAAGATTGAGTAGTTCCATTCAAAGGATGCGACGAGGGCGTCGCGAGAACAAGTGAGGGAGAATGTCACGGGCTGCACTAATCAGCCTAGGCCCAAAGATACAAGTTACATGAACAACTTGGCCCACCAAAATAAGCACAATTTTGGAGAATTCTAGAAGGTCTAGTTTCTAGAAGCTAGAAGATATAGTTAAAAACAACTACTCTAGCTTATTTAAAATTAGATAGAGATAAAGTTACTAAAGTTTAAATTTATGTGGGATTCTAGATTTTGTAGATAAGTGTAAATCCTAGCCGTTCATTAGATTTAATCTTAGTCATTGATGTATGGGAAATTCAACTATAAATAGAGGCCTCTCTAGCCTCATTTATATTATCAAACACTTGAGAAATATATTTGAGCATTCCTCTCTATTTTCTTTGTGTTCTTCTTTTCTGCCTTTAACTTTTAAGCTTTTAGCTTTAATGCCTTTGGGGAATTTAGATTCTCTTTTTGAGTGTTTATAGGTTAACTTAGGCATACAAGGAAGCAAATCCTAAGTCGCCCGTGACACTTAGTGCTTTTTAAGCAAAGTCTCGATTTCAAGTCTTGTGTATAGAGAAAATAGGTGCTGGGGGAGCTTTCCCTATATTTGAGGTTTGAACCGACTCAACTCTTAAATAGTCGAGTCCAATGTGACTACAAGATACTGAAAGGTCTCAGACAAAAAAAAAAACGTAATAAGGTGAATTAAAAAAATATGAAAGCCATAATAAATAATACCATATCAAAAATGAAAAAAAAAAAAAACATATGTTAAACTTAGACTAGCAACATAGTAAAAGATAATATAAGGGTAACATAATAAAAACAAAAAAGCTTAGAAGTTAGTATACATTATCAAGCAACATCTGTACCTAAAGGTGCTGATGGGCTGGACAGGGCTGTGTTTAAGGTAGACTTAAGCATGATATTAAAATCAAACATGTTTGCCCAAGCTCGGCAAATATGTCTTAGACAAATATTTGTAAATGGACAGTCAAGCTAATTTAGGCCCGCCCATGTTTTTTTATAATTTATTTTTAATATATAATCTTTATTAATTTAATATTTTTCTTTTACTAAGTTTAAAAATATAAATAACTTAACCTAGTTTTTAATGTTTAAAGTTTAAAATTACATATATTTATCTTTTATATGATAAAAATTATATAATGTATAAAACATAAAATTAATATATATTATGTAATAGTAAAATAGGTTGGGCTAGGCTTGGCCTTAAAAGTTGGAACCAAGGCGCAAACATTTTTTAAATCGAGTCTTTTTTTTTTTTTGCACAAGCCCATTTTTTTGAGCTTAATATTTTTGCACAAACCCTCTCAAATATCATGTGAGTCTTTAGGCTTGAGTGAGTAGCCTAAGCCTCAAGCATGTCTAATCTGTACCTAACCACGAGTAAAAAAAAAAGTTAAAGTAAATGCAAAATGCACTTTCAAAAACTACATTTAATAGTACTTTAATGGAAAAGAGAAAACAAGTACGATATAAGAACATTAAAAGGCCAAAGAAAATTATGAATCTTGATCAATTTATAAAAAAATTTAATTTATTTATCGCTTATAGGTATCATTCCAATGTTAAAAAAAATCAAACCCACAAATTAATATTAAAACAAATATTATTACACATGAGATTTTTATTGACTTTTTATAATTGTAAAACTAATATTAAAGTATATTATAAAGAATAAAATATATTACTAAATAAAATAGAAAAAAATAATTTCGTACTCAGGATATTTTGTTTTAATACTTTATAAAAACGAATGTTATAAAGAATATAATAATACTATTAATAATTTATGATTAATTATTTTATATATTATTTTATTGTATTTTGTTGTGAGAGAAATATTTTATATATAATTCTTTTAAAAATTTTAGTTTGCTATACCTTAATATATTTTAATATAAATATAATCATAAAACATAACTCGAATATGTAAACCTATCAAAATTTAAATAAATTATTAGCATGTTAAAATTTATGTAAATATATAATGCTTTTAATACGACTATGAAATAAAAAGTAACACAAATACGAACATAATGAGTGATGACATGTGACATAAAATTGAAAATTTCAAAATCAACATGATTATACAAGGCAAACATAAATTGAAAAATAATTAAAACATGACACGAATACTCAAAAGGTATCAATTATTTTAAATATCAATATGATTAATTTACAATATATAATACTGTAATAACAAATTATTCAAAAATTAATTATATATATAAATATATTAAAAATATTATATTATAACAAAAAATTACTTAAAAAATAATAGTTTAATAAGTTACATTTTAAACATTAAATTACGTAAAAACGATTACATTTAGCATAAAATAAAAAATGACATAAAACATACTTGAATCCGAACAGGCCTGAACCTGAATAGGCTTAAATCCAAAGGAGTCCAAACTCGAAAAAACTCAAACTCGAACTGAATCTATCCAATTGTTACCTCTAATAAGTAGGGATGGCACACCATTAATTTGAACAGGTTCAATTATTTCATATATGAGTTATTTTTTTTTGTTATGTTTTTGAGTTTGTTATTTTATGTTCAAATTGTTCGAGATTCATTTTATTTTGAGCCAAATTCAAATTCAAAATAGTTAATTTTTTTAATTCTATAAAATTATAATCATTTGAATATTATCTAATTGAAGTTTAAGTTTTTCCAATTGAGTATTTTGAAGTTTCAACTATTTTGTGATAACTTTTCTATAGGAAATGTTGATTGATGCTCACTTGCATTCGTCAAAGTGATTTTAAAATATATAATAAATTATTTATTTAATTTAATAAAAAGTATTAATGAAAGATTTTAAA
>JBBYHM010016305.1:0-10968 GCA_038381775.1 Adansonia rubrostipa
TTTTAATATTTTATTGTTTGTAAATACTATTTTAATATATATAATTTATATATATTTTTATATATACAGGAAGAGTTTGTTTAGAAAAAAATAAAATTAAAAGTAAAAAAGTAATTAAAATTTTTATTAAAATTTTAATAATTACTATTTCTTTTTTTATAATTATTTTTTTGGTTTTACTTTTTTTTAATAATTATTAGTTTACTTTCTTTTTTTTTTTAAATTTTTTCAAAATTTATGTGGTAATTTTCTTATTTAGCTGTTGAGAAATCGTCATATCAGATGATGATTTTTTAATTAAATTTTATAATTTTTTTTATGTTGAGAAATCATCATTTGAAATGGCGATCTCTCAATTGCTTTTCAAAATTAGCTTATTTTGATAAATAATCTAAAAATAGCTTATTTCGGTAAACAAAAATTTTTTTATATTATTTTAATAAAAAGGCCGTAAATTTATTATTGTATTATAAGTAAATGTCAAAAGTTATTATTATATTTTATTTTAATTAATATTTATAATTTTATTTTTGGATTAAGTAGAAATTTATTATTATAATTTAAATCAATACTGAATTTTATCATTTCATTTTATTTAATTAAATTTTATTATTAAATTTTACTTTTTGATTGAATTTTATTACTCAACTTTGATTTTATATGATTTTAAAATAAAATTTCTTCAAATATTTTTTAAATAATTAAGGTTTAATAAATTAATTAATAAATGATGATAAAAAAAATTAAGCTTCAACTTTTTATAAAATAAAAGTTCTATGATATTATTTTTAATTTTTATATTTTTTATAAATTAGTTTAATTTTTAAATCTTTTAAATCAAACTTGAGTAGTAAAAAAATAAAGATTAAAGTTAAATTGTAAAACTCAAACACATAATAGTATAATAATAAATTTTAATATCTAATTAGTATGGTGACAGATTTATCCATTAACATTTTTTAAAATAATTGATTATCTAATTTAATAAATAACTTTGAACACATACAATTACAATATATGGGTAAGATGAAAAAAGAAAAACTAAAAAAAGAATATAATATGAGTACTCAAATATAGTAAAATTTATATAATATTATTTATTAAAAAATAATTTTTATATAATTATGTAATAATTTAAATATAATTATAATATATAAATTATACGAACTGTGGACCTAATCCACCATCTGTGATGGAATTTGCATCAACCATATTTGTAAGAAAGCGTGTTTGCAGATTTGAACGTGGATGAAACAAAAACCACATATTCGGATTCGCAAAAAGAGTAAGGAAATCTGAAGAAAGGAAGAGGAGAAGGCAGAGAAATAAGGCAATTATGCTATATGTACTATGTTGAGAAAACAGGAGAATTTGACGGCATATGCCGGTGACAGCACCGGTGAGAGTAACGACAATGCATTTTAGTTGACGGTATACAGCATGGCCCAACCCTCGTCGCCTTTGCCTGTCTGCAGAACAAAACCTGGTGGTGCGCTCGCTTTGAAAATGAAATTAGATTTTGCATTTGATATTATCAGTAAAATTATTTTGATTATTCAAATATAAAATTCAAAACATAGGAGTTCTTTTTATTATTATTATTATACATCAAGTATAATAATTATGTTTTATTATCAAATATCAGCAAAGTTTGAATTTATAAGTTAGATTTGAGCATTATATGTATAGTTATGAACCTTTTAATTTATATTTATTATAAATGTATTTATAATTAATTAAAAGCTCACTTAGATATAAGAACATATTGAACCTAATATTAATATATAGTCGAATTCAATTTGACTGAATATTTAAATTCAAATTTATTTTTTTTTATTAAAATTTGATGAGTTTAAAATTCAAACTTATTTGAATTTTAGCTTATATAATAAATAATTTTTTTTTTATTTTTCAATTAATTAAAATTTAAAAACTCATTTTGCTGCTTAAAATATATTAAAATTTTGAACTTATCCAACAAATACTCAATTAAAAAAAAAAAACACATACAATCCAAGTCTATAAATATAAATACAATCTAAGTTTAATCATGGTTGTTCGTTCTTCTAGCTTCAGCTAATGAACTTGTGGTAGAGAAAGCGGGCTTGACCTTTTGCTGTCAGTGTCAATACTCCCCTCTTCTCCCCCATAACTACTCTTCTTTTTAATTAAATTTTTTTATCGTGGTTGTATATTAATCCTTTGGCATGGATAGAATGGTTCTTTCTTCTGGAATTCGCTACTCTAACTTGCCAGAAAGTTACGTGAGACCGAAGTCTGAGCGTCCCCGCTTGTCGGAAGTGTCCGAATGCGACGAAAAAGTGCCAGTCATTGACTTGGGGTGCGACAACAGAAGCCATATTATACAACAAATATCTCTTGCCTGCACGGACCATGGGTTTTTTCAGGTAGTAGTAAGCCAATATATGTTGGTTTTCAATATTTTTGGCTAGGCGTCCGCTGTTCTTTTTCTTGATAGTGGGATTAAATGAATTACTCTTATTATCAGGTTACTAATCACGGAGTTTCCGAAGAAGTGGTGGAAAGAATGTTAGGAGTGGCACATGAATTCTTTGGTTTGCCGGTGGAAGAGAAGCTGAAGCTCTACTCCGATGACCCTTCCAAGACGATGAGACTTTCTACCAGTTTTAATGTGAATAAAGAGAAGGTTCACAATTGGAGAGATTATCTTCGATTACATTGCTATCCTCTCGACAAGTATGTCCCCGAATGGCCTTCCAATCCTCTTTCCTTCAAGTAAGCCCTTTAATTTTTCTTTCTTCATCTCTTATTTTTTTATTTATACAAACTCGTGATTAGATCTAATAATTTTAAATACAATTATACGAATATAATATATAAAAAATTTTTAATACATTACACAAATATATATTATAATATAAATGATTAGTGTATCAAAATCTTTATAAATATAAATACTTTAAATACTAGTGTAACACAATAAAATACATAAATATAAAAATTACCAGATTTATTAATGATAACTTAACTTTTACTTGATTTAGATTAAGTTAATGTATTATTTTTGCAGATCAGAAGTAATATACTAATCTGATTGCAATGTTTTAAGTAGGTAAGACTTTCTTAAAATCTGTTATTGTCTTTCAAAAATATATGAATAAAACTTTTCTCTTATTGAATCAAAAGGAAACTTGTTAGTGCATGGACAGTACGATTTTCAATCATTTAATTTAAGCACGTGACAAGATGAATCTGATTATCTAAACCTCAATTGAAACATCTTCAGAATGCTTTGGTTAATTTTATGTAATTTATATATTAATGTTATATTTAATGAATCAATATCATATAATTATTTCTTTCTTTTCTCTAAAAAAAATATGATAATAATTTTTTTTAAAAAAATGACAAAAGTTTATTCCCTTAATATAATATATGTTTGGTTTCCCTTTGAGAAGATGGAAATTTGGTCTTTTTCCATCATGCCAAAATATCAAAATCTTTTTTCTAACCATGACATAAAGTCCCCTCTCGATTCTTCTGCCTATTGTTGCGCCCTTATCAATTGTAAACCATAGACTTATAGTGTTTCAATAACTTGGCCATTTGCTCGCACTATTTTCCAATAAGTTTGAAAGTGATCTATTGAGTATAGCTAGAGACCAAAACCACTCTATAGTTTGAAGAATCCGTACCGGTTCTGTTTAGATGAAAGTATGAAAGAGATATAATTATTCATTTATATTATTATGTCATAATGATATTTAAATTAATTTTTATATATTAATAATTTATATTATATTAATTTTAAGATATTTTTATAATTTTTTAATAGTATTTCATGTTATATGATTATTTTATATCTAAATATTATTGTGTAATATGAGGTATGAATTATTTAGGGTTAGGGCTTCGAAGACAAGTAGCCCATCATAAACAATTCTTCCTCCAAAAGATCAGAAAAGGTTAAAACAATTTAAAGAGAGAGAGGCAAGACAATCACATCATTTGAAGATGTAATATAAATTAAATATAATAATAATAATAATAAATAAGAAGAAAAAGGAGGGGGAGGGGGAGGGGGAGGAGGAGGAGGAGGCTTCTTTCCTAGCGTTATTAGCTTGCATAGAAACAGTTAACGGTGACGACGGCCACAACGAGGCCGAGATCAGAAGAGAGTAGGGCTGTGAGCCTACACGTTGAGGAATAATGAAGTCATGGGTCTAAAAACGAGCTGACGTAATCAAATTCGATGCATTTACATTTATCTATTCTCACCCTCACAGCAACAAATTGAAAGTATAACTATTTATATTTACTTTTAATAAATTTTTAAAATTTTATATTTATTTATTAAAAATTTTATGGATGATTCATCGATAATATATTAAATTGAAAATATATTCAATATAAATTTATAAACGAGAATTTAAATTATACGAATTTTGGAGCTCTCGTCATTATGCACCGACTTGGCTACTTTTGCAATGTTTTTTAAATATTATTTTAATTAGTAATTACATATTTTACTTTAATTTTCATTGTGTATATACTTAAATATAAAAATGAAATAATTTTAATTTTTTTATTGAATATATAATTTTTACCAAATTAAATACGATAGTAATAATAATATTATATATTTATTTATTACTGAAAGCCTTTTTTTTTATAAAAAAAAAACATTTTAACTAGTGATATTTATAAATCCTTTTTAGCACTTCTATTTCCTATGTTTTTTCTTTTATTTCTTAGATGGGAGCGTTAATTGCTTAAGATTATAATGGGTGAAATTAAGCCACTAATATTAATGACAATGGCTGTGGAATTTTTCTTGAAAAAGTTCTTGAAAATTAAACCCTAAACCCTCCTTTCTGAAGGATTATAATTGGCGGGGATTTTTATTTCTCTGCACGTGGTGGGAAATTATGGGTTTTGCTGTTCACTCGAAGACTCTGAGTCTGACCCAAAGATTCGAAAAGATTAATATGTTCTTGCTTCTTAGTTTGATTAATGTTCGATGCATTATTCCACGAAGGAGAAAGAGAGTTTTTGATGTTTTAATGTCGAAATTTGCGTTGAATTTGATAGAGAAATTGTAAGTCATTACTGTGTAGAAGTTCGAGAACTCGGGTATCGATTAGAGGAATTAATATCGGAGAGCTTAGGCCTGGAAAAAGATTACATAAAGAACGTCCTCGGGGATCAAGGTCAGCACATGGCAGTGAACTATTACCCGCCATGCCCGGAGCCTGAGCTCACTTATGGATTGCCTGGACATACAGATCCCAATGCTCTTACAGTTTTACTTCAAGATTTGCAAGTTGCAGGCCTTCAAGTGCTCAAAGATGGCAAATGGGTTGCTGTTAATCCCTGCCCAAATGCTTTTGTCATCAACATTGGTGATCAATTACAGGTAAATATAATGCCTACTATTTTGCCTTGTAAACAATGAACTATTATCTTCTTACCTACGTGATGCAAGCGTTGAATACAGATTTGTTTAAATTTTTTAAGTTTTTCATCTAATTAATAAGTCTTTAAAAGCTCATATTGTGATACTCATGTTCAGAGATGTATTAGACATGGGTAGTTAAAAAAAAAAAAAAATACTGAGTTGGATAGCTTCTGACAACAGATAGTTTCAGTTTAGCTTTTCAATATTAAAGTTTGAATCAGTTATGACATCGATCGATGATTGCTGGCAGGCATTAAGTAATGGGAAGTACAAAAGCGTATGGCATCGGGCGATTGTGAATGCCGATAAAGAAAGGCTGTCTGTCGCTTCCTTCCTTTGCCCATATGACCATGCCTTGATCAGCCCTGCAAAACCTCTTACTGAAAATGGACGTGGATCTATATACAGGGATTTTACTTACGCAGAATATTACAGTAAGTTTTGGAGCAGGAACCTGGACCAAGAACATTGCTTGGAACTTTTCAAGATTTAATACCACCTTCATTTCCTGGTCCTTTCGGTGCTTATTCGTTTGCAGTGCCGCAAGTTTCAGTGCAGCATATTGCTATTTGCTGGCCACCATTTTTGGCAGCCTACTGTAACTTATCCATAACTAGGACTTCCTAATTCTGCTGGATTGTGGTTTGATTCTTAGTTAACAAAGAAGCTTGGGATTATTTTGTACTGATGTTTCATTCATCTACATTATTGTATACTAGCAAGATAATATATTTTCTCTGTCATGAAATGGTTCTTGCTGTTTCTGGATGATCTTGAGCGTTTAATCTAGTATGATCTTCTCAACGGTTTCAGGATTCATCCTTTCATAACTGGTTTTTGAAATCGGATTGGATAATCGGTGAATCTGAATCATTAGTTTACCAAACTAATTGAGTATTTATACAAACAGCTTCTTCATGATTCCTTCTCAAAGTAGAGCCTTTTGAAGGACATATAAAATTGTACTTATTCGGCGGAAGAAGCATAAAATCTCGTTCTTATTGTTTTTGTAAGCAAGAACTATGTATTGGGGAAAGCGATCGATGTTTGAAACAATCACAAAGAAGGAGACAACAATTCAAAACCCTTTGAGAAACTCCATGATATAAGTGTCGAAAGCACAACATTTTACTTGGAAACCTTGAAATCCTGCACCCTTTGTCAAGGCCTCAAATTCCTTCTCGGTCCTCTCTTTCCCACCAGGATTATGAGCCAATATGATGCAATCAATGTGGACAACTAACTTTGTGGCAAGGCTATGATCCGGGTAATCTGGGAGAATGCATTCGGCAAAGATCACTTTGCCATTGTCTGGTAAAGCTTCATAGCATTTCTTCAAAAACTTCGAGCAGTGTTCATCGCTCCAATCGTGACATATCCACTGCATCAGCAGATGTATTTCATATTCCATATCTCATGTTTGAATATATGTCAAATTAGAGTGCTTTAAGGGAAATGAAAATTCAGGTTAACATAGCTCCAACTAAATAAAAAATCACATAATGGGGAAGGTAAAACAGTCATTAATTTCAGTTAATTCAAACTCATCTTCATGAAAATGGCGTCTCCTTTTGGAATACTTACAAACATGTCTCCACCAACATGTTCCACACCTACAGGTAAGACACTGTCCAATTTCATTTCAAAATCATGATAAGGAAACAATGCAGTTTTGTAAACGTCAGCACACAATCTGCAAAGAATGGTCAATAATTTAACTCCTTACGAGCATTTAGGGATTCAGTTTTAAGGTGACTTTTTCAGAAATATTTCAAAAAAACCTGTTAGCTATTAAAAAGACTAGTGAAGCATGGCTAATGTGGTATACCAGGAAATGATGGAGCATCTTCAATGACATGAGGCAAATCAAAGTTAATGCCCTTTATGGAGGGGTACTTGGAGACGATCATGTTAAGGGTGGCTCTAGTACCACCGCCAACATCAACGACTGTTTTGCGTCCCTCGAAGCCTTCATAGGTCTCGAGAATCTTCTTCATGTATGATAGAGTGATCAGACATCCCCCTGTTGAAAACCTTGTTGAATCTAGGAATTTTGCCATGGTACTCAAATGCTGTCATTCCATATGCCTTGTTGAAGGGAATTCAACATTCTAGCACTGCATCTTTCAAGTAGCACCTAACATTCCAACATGCATAATTCCTCTGTCCAATCACAATTTGGATGATATAATTCAAACATGCATAACTATAGAGATATAATCCTTAAAGAATAATACATGTGTTGGATACATACCCAATTTTGAAACACTTGAAAACGTTTTTTTATAAGAAAAAAAAAACCAAAGAACTTTAGGAATGGATATATAGTAGTTTTCGTTTTTTTTTTTTTTAATAAATTTTTTTGAAAGATTTGAGACTTGAGATACTAATCTTGGGGCTTGAGAGTATAGCATGTGATATAACAATGTTTTCTTTTTACATTTTTAAAAGAATTGGGGCTGAAAGGAATAGAAGCCTGGTAGACTAAGGTGGAGCATCGTCAATGAATAAGCACCCTTGGACCTTTTGTTCTGCTAAATGGATGAAAAACCAAACTTTGGAACTAGGAGCTGAGATTCAAACATCTCGACCCTAATGTAACTTACCTAGTGAATGGATCCTACACTACTAGTAGTAGTTAGAGTCTGAATTCTGAAAAGAAATGAAAAGTTGACGAAGGCCAAGTTTATCACCACAGTTAACAATAGCAATATGAGTAAGCTTAATATTGCAGAAGTATTGGAGACTGTAGAGAACATTGTAACAGAGTAAGGGTAATCGATAAAAAAAATATTCTAAGAAAAAAAGAAAAAAGTGAATTAAGGTTTTGTCACTACTTACCAGCTCTCCATAAGAACCTTGTCTTGATTCATGAGATTTAAGGCGGAAAGAGTGACGCCATCTTCATTCTTGGTCAAGAATTTTCAGACAGGACCGAGACCATAGAGTCTCTCAAGTTTGCCATCAGGAAGCGTGCTTAAGCAGCGAGTGGGGATGGAGTAGTTAGCCAGGAGGCGCAAGATGCGGTCCAGCATGACTGGTGCGTCAGGGTTGTTGGTGGGAAGCTGGGAAGGCACTTTTGGTGACAGGAAGGCGCCTGGACCAGCTTTGGCCATGATCTCGAGCAGGTCGAGTTCGATGGCTGATTTGAGGACCATGGGTAGAACCGAGGCACTAGCCAGTTGCACGGCGAATAAGTTTGCTTCCTCATCCGACACTTGGGTGGGTGTCATTTGGGTTTCACCGTTTGAACTCATTCTTCTGCTTTCTTTGGTTGGGATTTGGAGTTTGGAATATGTGAAACTCTGAAAAAAAGAAAGCAAAGTTCGTAGAGTTTGAAGATATGGTCATGAAAACTGCACAAAGTGGGGGTATAAATGGTGTTTCTGTCTCAATCACTTGGTTCTTGGTCCCAATTTCACTGTGGTACAAGTGCCCACCACCTCAAAGACTGACCCACACCCATTCTAGAGTTCAACGGTTGATGATTGCCATGCCTAGAATAAGATACATATATTAAATAATATCATATTAATCATATTTAAATATATTATATAATATTTACTTAATTAATTTTAAATTATATTTATATCAATTTTTTAATATCGGAATTAACATATCTAATCTAAACTTACTCTTTTTCCGAGACCACTTTACACCAAATTATTTGTACTCATTGGTAGGTAATAAGTTATATTTCAATACTAATTTGCTATTTCACTATCATCCATGATCTCTAGAAGATGTGGATTAAAAACCAGAATTTTGATTGTTGTAAATTCACTAATCATCACTATCTTACATTCTAGGGTGGGGAAAAAAAAACTAATAAAAGTTTACCCTACTTATTGGTTTTCAGGTTCAAATTTATGTTAAGCCATAGGCATAAATGAAAATTAAAATGATTATTATACATTTACTTTTGTTGGCCATGATTGAGATCTAACTGCTTTTACAAGGAATCTATAAAACGTCTGCAAACCAACTTGATTTGACCCAGGATCTGTCAACAACAACGGCCTTTCAACTTCATTTGCTCATAAATTAAATTGAATTATTGAAAAATTAAAGCCTTTTCCATGAGCAAAGCTAAGCTAGCTCAGTTTACCATTCTCGATAATGTTTTGCAATATTTAATTAATAGGATAATGCATTGGGCCACTAGAACGTGGCACCGTAAGCTACATGAGTTGCAGTCTAAGTCGATTTTAATAATTTCCAATGGTAGGCTTAAGGCTTGGTAGTTTATTTTTTGGGTTAGGCCTCGGACATCAGATGTCGAGACTCTCGAGCTAGTAGCAAATGTTCATGAAAACGGGCCTGAAGGGCAGTCCAATGAAGGACCAAAACTTCTTGTCACCCACCAGAAGGTTGATGCCGCTGTCGATTGTTTGCCAAACCCTATCTACAACGAAATAAGCATGTCGCCAGCTCCTGCGGTTGAAGCCGCCCAGCATGAGACTGAGCAGGTTCCTATTAGTGAGGAACCCAAGAAACAGTCCCGAGTTGTGGTTGGGGACGTCAAGGAAGAGGCTGTGGTTGAGGACGTCAAGGAAGATGACAAAGATGACGATGACGACGACGACGACGACGATGAAGAAGAAGATGGTGCCCAAGGTTTAGCTCTTTCATTTTTGTTTTCCCCTCTAACATGTTAATTGATTCATTTCGTTTTTTTATCTTTGCTTGGATTCTATAGTTGATTTCAAAACATTGTTTTTCCTTTTCATTCCACCAGTAAGTAGTGCTTGTAGTGATTTAAGTGATACTTCATGAATTAGTGGAAATTTTACTCTTTTTGGAATTTGGGCTGTTTTGTATTCTTAAATTTTCAGTTTAGGTGTTTAAGTATCTTTAAGTATGAAATTTTGTGTTAGCTTCTAAAATTGCATGGTTAAAAGTCCCTGCAATTGCATTTTCTTCAGTTCTTTCATAATCTTGGAAACTGCAAATCTGTAATATCTTTTGATCTGTTGATTTCTTCAACTGGATTTCATTGTAGAATCTCCATAGATAGCTTGCTACTGAGAGTCCTCAGAATTTGAAGTCTTTCTGCTTCATGCAACTTTGTGAGTTTTGCGAACCTGAAATCTCATGTTAGCAACTTCGCATGCAATTAGTTGCAAGGTGCTATTTTGTAGATATCTGATTTATTAGTTACTATACATGTCTGCATTTCTTTGTTTGCTGGTCTTATATCTTTGGCTATCAGCAGGCTATATATGTACTTGGTGCTATTTCTGACCTTTTTTGCTAATTGTCTTGTCAAAAGTTAGTTGTCTGGATATTTCTATTCATCCCCTGTAGTTTGCTTGGATTAGTAGTTTATGTTTCTCCGACTCTTTATTTTTCTTAAAATATCTACTATCGACACCCGTATTTGACCCATTATTTAGATATGGGTATGGGGGATATGATCTTTCAAGTATCCTCAAATACGTGAAAATTTTGAAAAAAATTCAAGTATATCCATGTTGGGTACATACTCAAGTCCGACTAACATAGATATTAGTGGCAGGTGCTAATGG
>JBBYHM010016316.1:0-10968 GCA_038381775.1 Adansonia rubrostipa
TCAAACATTAGCTTTATTGTATCTTATGGCAATTTTGGTAAACCCTTTTTACATACCATTGAAGGGAAATATTTCCCTATGAAGTTCGGCCTCATGCATATATTGGATTTCAAAAATCAATAACATATCAAGAATAAAGCGATGGAAATAGTACTTAGAGAAACAACCAGACTTCCCTACGGATCTTTAGGGAGGGACTTAACGTAGTAAACATTAAAATTTTCTAGCAAGATCTAAACATCCATATGTTAAAAGGTTACTTTGAATTTTATATGTCAAATCTAAAAGAAATGAACCTCGAAAATCTTAAAAGAAATCGACTAGGCTTCCTACAAGGTTTCTTAAAGACCATGAGTAGCACATGTATCCTACCTCTAATGGTTATCCACAAAGTTGACTGTTAAAACCTTCTTGAGGCCCGGTGGTTCTCTAGTGCTAATTAGAAAGGTTATCATCCCTAAACCAAAAGATTATCTCCCTTGCTTTTACAATCAAGAACCAAGAACTATTATGTAGGTGATGTAAAACAAGAACAAGAATAGAGGAATAAGTGGCAACGAGAGAGATAAAAAAACCTTAATTTATTTTGTAACCCTTACAAATATATTTGTCTCAATTTAGGTCAAAAGAAAACCTCTAATTTTTCTATCCTGACAAGTCTTTATATAACAGCTTAATCCTAGCTCGGGCTTGACTTAGGATGGAAGAGTTTTAAACTAATCAAAACTCTTAAATCAAGTGAAACTCTTTTCCTTGTATTAGTTGTCTTAATTTAACCAACCCTAGTTTCACAAACTTTATAGTCAGCCCTTCCTTCCCATCCTTTAGCTGAAATATTCACCTAAATTGGGCCAAAAAAATTAACCCAACAAGCTTAGGCTATAAGCATGGGTTTGGCACAATATAAGATTTAAAGCCAGTCTAGTGTTTCCATGAATTTAATGCAATTAATTCAATTCTTTATTTATCTAAATAAATAAACATTATTTATTTAATAAATATAATTATCAAATAATTATAAAAAATTAAATAAATAAATTGGAAACACAAGTATGCTAGTGTACACATCCCTATAGATTTTATCATTATAAAATCCTTATATCAATTAAAAACTATTTTTAACTTGATAATAATATTATTTAATATTAATTATCAAATAATTTAGCTAAAGACATGTGATAGAAAAATTTGATTCACAATCAAATCCTTAGTCTAGTAGAAATTTGATTTCAACTAGGAGTAGTGTTTTGTCCACATTTATACTTTATGCCTTAATTTAAATATTATTCTAATAAGAAAATCTTATTATTAATGTCTCAATTAGACTGCAAAATCTAGGTTTAATGAATCTAATTTTGTCTCAAATAATTGAATTTACTCAGTTAAGTCTTTTATTCAAATTATCTTTTATTTAATTAAGTCATACTTAATTAAATCCCAAATTTAATCTAATAGATTACCTTATTGTGTGTGACCCATTAGGCTCCCACCATGTTGGCAATTAACATAAATAATCTTATTAATCATGCTCATAGATTAAGAGCGGATCTAGCAACCCATCATGACTACCCAAATGTTAAAAAAGTTAGTATGACCTTAAAAAAACTTTTCAATAATTAACCTTTCAATGTAATACGGTCACTTCACCATACATCCCAGATAAAAGATGATCATGGTGTAATGTGTACTCAGACCTTTATCCGTATTAGTTTTTTCAATTCATGGTTAATGATCATGGATTTATAAGGAATAATTCCATATAACCCATTGTGCTTTGGCCAAAGACTTTAATATAGTTAACCATATCATTAACACTCGAGATATGTCTCCAATGTAACTTAGAGTGGTGAAACCTCTCTAGATCACTTATTCATCCACCATATGATTCATATTATACCCAAAACCATCATACCATAAGCATCCATCTATTGTGGACCTGTTTGTGATGGAATCAAAGTATAATATCCTCCATACAAGATGATATAGTATTATAAGTCAAAGGACTGTTATACACAATTGGGACATGAGAACATATTCCATAGACACTTAAGTGACTTATACCAAATAGAGTTTTCAATCTAGCCATGTTCAGTGAACTCTTTTTTCATAACATAAGCACCCATATGATATCCCCAAGCATCTTATCTACTTCAACCCCTGTTAGATCAAATGGTGGCATGCATCCAATGCATAGAGGCTTAGCATATACTAGTCTTTATGCATTGCCAATGCCCCATCTTGACAATACGATGACTAAAAACATTTTTAGAAACACGATTTTGATGCATATGGATCTCATCATCATAACTAGTTTACAAATTTTGCAAGGTCATTGTGTTTCAAGGGCTTCATCTAATTAGTGTTTGCATGAGTGTCAATCACATCACTAATATGAAGGAAAACTTATGTTACTTTAAGCATTGTAACATATATGATGTTATTGGACCATGCATCCTATTTCCTAATCCGACTAGTTCAAGGGCATTTATTAACAACCATATATGGTCGGGGCGAAATATGCCCAAAGGAAAGTGGCATTTGCCACAAGCCTTAAAGCCAGATTCTCTTATGTTTTGACTTTCCAATTTTACACCTACTAAAGTTCTCCCAAAAAATTTCTCCAACAATTACACCATAATCACCGTACATATTTCCAATAAGATAGAATAATTCATGCTTTTATAAAGAATGTCCCAAATATGAAAAACGAAAACAAACAAAAAATGAGAATTATCTCCTTAACTAATGGAAGAGGCTGCAATCTTCTCATTAGTGGTTCATGATTAGGGTGTTGTATACCAATATGTATACCAATACGTAAGTTGTTATATGTGGATATACTGTGCATAAATATGTCATAAGATTGACATCCAAGACGAATGAGAAATTGATCTCATAATGTCTACTTGAAGATAAAGAGAATTTTGTCTAGATAAGATATTCTTATCTGATAAGATAGTTTTGAATTTTAAAAAGCTATCTAATTTTAAATTTTTAAAAACATTATCTGATTTTTAAATTTTAAATCTGGATGAAACAGTTACAGCTGTGCGTGGTTTGGTCTAGGAAATAAAAATAAAAATTTTTGTGACTTTTCATTTGAGAAAAAAATAAAAATAGTTTTTCATCTACTTTTCTATGTCGGTTCTATTATTGTCATCTAATAGAGAGAAGAACACACCTTTTTAGTTCGTAATGGTACTGTTGATAAGTGCTATTGACTAGTAACATGATTAAGGAGGCCTAAGAGATGAGTTGCAGATATTGTCAAGCACTTGGGAGGTAAGCAAATATCGTCTTAACTTCAAAGGTTCCAAACCTTGACTCAATTAGTTCTTCAGATTTGGTAAAACCAAATTTTTTCATAGGTTTTGTCTACCTTATTATTTTATTTATTTATTTATTTATTTATTTCAAACCTGTATCATTTAACTATTTGTTCGTGTATGCAATATATAGCACTCAACATTAATTATGTCACAACTTGGCAAATCAGTCATCTCTCGCTCCTCGTCACTCTATTTCATCGGTATTTATTTTTTATAATTATTTTAAATTATTTATTATGTACATGCATATATTTTTGCATGCATTTTCTATTTACTAATAAGTTTTATTGTCTGCATATATAGATACGATGCAATGCGCGGGTAGAACTGGCACAAAAAATGCGATGCTATATCCATAACATGTCAAATGTGAATTCGATATGCTAGACTTAAAACGAATAAAATTTGTTTTTCTTTTCTTCTATTGAAAAAGACTTGTTTGTTAGGTTAAATTGTTCATTTGACTAATCCTAAATGGTAGTTACAAAATGACCAACAAACTTCGATTTTCTATAAATCTATTTTGGTTAGGTGACATTGGTCACCTATCAGATTTCATCCTTTGAGTGTTTATGAAACCCTTGTAAACAAACTCCAAAGATTACATATTAACCAAAAATTCATATGAAACGGGTTTGGGAGTTGGTTATTGGCAGAGTGAGACATGTCCCCTTTGCAATGCCTGTAAAATGTTACTACTAATCACATGTTATCCTAAATATCTATTAAAGTTGATTTTAACTTTTTGATACTTAATTATAATTTCCATATTTAAAATTATTTGAAATAGATATTATTTTTTCAGTTTCAATAAATTAGGTTTTAATAAATTTTGAAAATTGATATATTTTTCATACCCCTGTAAAAAACCTAGAGGAATACAAAAGTTTTATTTCTCAAGAAAATCTAAAAATTTTGATTTACTCTTCTAAAAAGGATATTCCTTTGTTTAAAACCATTGATGAGATAAGTTTTATATGCTGGAAACATATCTATGGACTATTTTAGCTTAAAAATATTGCCTCGTATTTTATGAAAAATAAGAATTATAATTAGTAAATCATATTAGCTTTTTTAGCAAAATAGCACCTTAAAAACTCTAAAGTACATGCATCGACACAAAAGTTCTTTCATGACCTTAATGGACCTGTTTCTACATGAATGTTCCCACATGACCCTAGAGTTGGTTTTGAGGCATTATTACCTAAATAACCTTAATGGATATATTTCGACAGAACGGTTCCCACAGGATTCTAAAGACATGGTTTAAGGTACTATTACTTAAATACCCCCAATGGACATGTTTTGACATGAAGGTTTCCACATGATATTAAGGATTCAGTTTTAAAGTAATATTACCTAAACACCCTAATGGACATGTTTTGACATAAAAGTTCCCACATGACCCCATGATGATGGAAATTTCTAAAATGACCTTAGATTATGCAAAATATTCTAAACAGCCTTGAAAAGCATGCAAAATGCTAAAGTGGCCCTGGATTATGTGAAATAACCTAAAAGAACTTAAAATGCATGAAATTGCATAAAAGCCCTTAAAACATGAAAAATGCATAAAATAGGCCTAAAATGCATAAAATTACAAAAATGACCCTAAATCATTACAAATTACTAGAATAACCTTAAAATGCATGAAATGATATAAAGGTCCTCAAGTCATGGAAAATGACTAAAATAGTGCTAAAATGCATGAAATTACATAATAGCAACAAGGATGCATGAAATTATATAGTAATCTCTAAAAACATATGGAATGACATAAAAATCCTTCAAATGCATGAAATGACAAAAAAATTTCTACATCATAGAAAAAGACTTCAATATCTTTAAAATGCAAGAAATGCTATAATAAATTTTAAAACATAGAAAATGACTTAAATATGCCTAAATATATGAAATGAGATAGTAATCTTTAATATGCCATGAACACATCATAGAAAAAATTGTAAAATGGTCATTTTAAGCTTATTCCACTTCTAAATACACCCATAAACATCTTGTTTGCCAACAAACATACAAAAATGGCATCTTAAATGATTTTTATACACAAAATATCTTATTAACATGAACATACATGGATTCATTATTATGCATGATGATGTTGTCAAAATCACAATATTTTTCATGAAAATGCATGAACATGTAAGTATGACTGTAATGCATGAAAACATCATAAAATGCCTAAATCATACAAAAAATGGAATATGAGTAACATAGAAAGTCAATTAAAATTGAAACATGAAAAAAATTGATGAAAACCATGTAAAAACTAAAGAAATTTAACACAAAAGATTTGAAAAACAAGTTTTCTTAATGGAAAGATGATTTAAAACAAAGTAGAAAACCAATAGAGCATCGTCTTGGATCAGACTTGAAAAAACTCTTTCTTTTTCTTTTGTTTTTTTTTCTTTCTCTTTTTTTTTTCTAGTTTATTCAGCTAATAACTAGTTCTCTCTTCTATTTTGTACACCATAAGAGGTTTAAAACCTCACTTGGCTAATTGTTTGCCATCCATATGCACTTTCACTCACTCTTTGACAACTCATATAAGTTTACTTACAAGTAACCTCTTTAAGCTTTAGGTGTTTTGATCAAAGGTTGAAACGTTCTTATTAGGACATAGTTTCAGTTAACTTAAGTTGACAAACTCAGTTGCATGCCCGAAGGAGAAACCTCCATTCTATATAACAATATCTTAATTTTATGTAGAAAAAAGCTTTTAACTTTAACCTAAAATAGCATTCCATTGAATTTCAACTAAACTAGACTCAAAATAGCCAAGAAACAATCAAACTAGATGCTATTTAGTTCCCATACGTGAGTAGAGCATTGAACTTATATATTCTAAGCTTATCCAAGCTTTAATGGCTTGAGTTATATAAGTGGTCTTCATACTCATGTTTTAATGTGAAAATGTGGGTGAGGTCCTCTTGCATGGTTATGAATAATCCAAGGCCATTAGAAGGTGAAATGTAAGAAACTTAGGTGAAAATCTTATTCATGGTTGTTGCCACATGTCTACCTTTAAAACTTCGGATGATCTGAAAGCGATAGCACGCTCGACTTAAAAATAAATGATGGCTGGTCATGGTCAAGCCTTTGAGTTATCCCATGATCGAGATTTGAATTAGGCATAGTGATATGAAAAATAGAGACTATTGGGCAAATCGCTCATCTAACTAGTTTCAGATGGTCACCACGAAGTGGCTATAAACTTGGAGTCGCCATTGATCATTTCAAGCTAGGCAAGACCGGATGCCTATTGAAAATAATATTTTAAGTTATGAAACTCGAAACCTTGATCTCAAGGTCTACAAAGTCTGGAGATTTGTTGGTTGGGTTTAAGAGTTGGTTACATATAGGGAAAGGTTAACACTGCCATGACGCTCGAAATCGATATCTACTAACTATGTCTCGCTTTATTCTCAATTAAATCGATTCAATTTAGTCATTATTTAGATATAATCCCCTTTAATGCATGAAGTTTTATAAATTGTAGATTTGGGTTTTTTAAAGAAAATTAGATCACCTATGCACTTCTGGGGTGTGAGGAACAAAAGAATTTTTATGAAAATAATGTCCGAATTGGGTTTTGAAATTTTGGATATTCCAGATACCAACACGAAACATCACCTTGGAAATTTTATTGGAAAATGAATTTTAAATACGAATGCATGATAATCACTACAAAAAGAAAACATGTTAGTAAGGTGACAAAAAATATAATAATAGCATAAATAAATAATCATAAACAAAATAGCATAAAAAAGAAAGACGATCAGAATATGTCTCATAATTATCTTTGATCATTGAAGAATAACTGAGATGACAATCTAGAGATGGGTTTGTATTCAATGGTAATTTGCGCAACAAAAAGATTTTAATCAAAACAATCTGGTGCATTCGAAAAGGTGAAAATTTTTGGATTTTTTAGGTAAAAGCGGGGCTGGAGTATCCCATAGAGAGGTGAGGTTGGAGTATCCCTAAAGATAAAGTTAGGAAAATATTTAGGAATAAAGAGAAAATTTAAATTTTTAATGAAAAATAGGGTTATGGTATCCCCTCATAATAGTAGGGTTAAAATATACCCAAAGATGAAAATTTTTTGTGCTTTTAGATAAGGATTAAGAATCTTGAAGGTGGATCCAAAAAGAACATTTAAGTTTCTAGTTGAAAACGGTGTTGAGTATCCATTCGGAGCAATGGAGTTGGAGAATCTCCATTAGCAAAAATTTTAATATAGAGGAAAAGGATATCTAGTATAAAATCATTTTTTTTGTATTTTAACCTTGATCCGAGTCTAAAAGGCTTATGTTGTAGGGGAACCAGTCAACTGCATTTCGATACATTCGTATGTTTCGGTAAAAGGAGATTCGAAAATTAAGTTAAAAATAGGGGACAACATCGTGTCATATCCTTTCTCAAATTTATTTCAGGTTTGTCCGAAGGCTTTAGATAGTGAATAAGGTATCGTTGGAAAGATGACTTGATAAGGTTTAATGCAAAAATATTCCAAAAATCCTAGAAAGTCACTTTCTAAGCAGAATTAATTTTTGAAGTTAAGTCTGTCTGACACAGGCAGCATATGCAAGGGAAAAGACATATCGAACTTTGAAAAATCCTTTCGAACTTAGCCAAAATTGTTAAATTATGGACAATACCTTTTCAAAAATGGAACTTCATAAACATTTTATGAAAAATGTTTAAAAATTTTATAAAAATCATTTGATGGGCCAGAATGGCCCAAATAAAATATAGCATGCTGGTTTTAAGGGTACCAAACAGCAAAGGTTTGAAAAAGTATAACTCCCTCATTCAGAATGTTTCGAGGGCGAACAAGACACCTTTGGAAAGATACTTTAATGCCCTTTAAAGGAAAAATATCTAAAAAATCAAGGAAAATATTTTGTTATTCGAAAATAATTTTCCAAACTTAGACTACAATGCTTACAGAGCAAAACATGAGGCTATTCGATATTTTCAAGTTTTTCTCAAAGATAAGCTTGGGTTTAGAATGTCTAAACATCTGTGACAGAAAGTAACGTGGGCATTACAAGTTTATTCTACAATCTTGAAGTAGTTTGGAATGAGGAAGTAACCCGTTGACCGTGTCACTAAAGGGGGTACTAGATTCAACATCAAGATTTAATGCTTTAACAACTAAAAAATGATCTTTTTTTTTGAAAAATAGCATTTTTGAACTTATTTTACCATGAATCCAGAGCTGAAGTGTTTGATTGTCTCCAAGATTGGAAGATCAGTTTTATGAAATCATTAAATTCATACTATGCTTCATCTATTAGAGGTAGCATGAACTTAACTCGGGGATTTTTTTAAAAATCAGTTTTTCGAGAAATAAACAAGCATTCTTTACAAAGATGTCATGGACAACATACAACAAACATAAAGATAAACATGGACTAAACATGTAAGCACACAAAGATGACATTTTGACATGGAGATAGGCGATAAAAATGTACGAGGATGACAAATAATGTGCATGGAAATGATATGAACATATTAAAACATAGGAATGTATGCCGAAGTTGTCAAGACGGCATGTTTCTGTCATGGCACTCCTTAAAATACAAGAAAATACATAAACATACATGAGAAATGTTAAGATTAACATTTAAGCATGTGTTAAGCATGTGAAAATAGATGAAATATGTCAGAGAATGCATGAATAAGGGACTATTTTAATGATAGGATGAAAAAGTAGAAGTTTGGCCTACCAAGCAACATCAAGGCATCACAAGAACATCAAGATCCTAAGACTACCATAACCAAGGCAACAATAATATATGAGAGTCCTAGGATGGTCATGGTAGCATAAAGGGCTCATTAAAATGATGTAGATGATAAAAAAAAATATGAAACAAAATAGAAAATATACCAGAAAACTTAAACTTTTCTTCCCTTCTAAAATAGTGAATTTAAGCTCAGTTTCTTCCCCATTTTTGCTATTATTTAGTAAAAAAAATGAAAAGAAGAAGCTTTATGATAATATGGTTGTAAGTGAGGTGTTTTGAGGGTAAAGTGTTTAAAAGGTTGAGTTTTTAGAGGTTTTCTGGTGGTGCTTTAGGGGAGCCACGGGAATCAAAGAAGGTTAAAGGTGAAAGGCAATGAAACAGTGTTTTTAGAGAGTTTTTGGGACAAGAGATTGTTAGAGAGTGTTTTTCTTTTTTTCTCAAATGGCTGAAGAGATTTTTTTTAAAGGTAACTAGAAGTCTTTTTGAGAATGGCCACAAGTCTTTTTTTAATTCAATGCTCAGCCAATGCTTTTAGGAGATACAAAAAGAGCATTTTTTATCTTTTCCTCTTGCATTAGGCGACATCTCCAACTACTATGCTCATCTCATTTTTTTTTCTATTGGTTCTGCCATGCTGAGCAGGGATACAGAAAGGCTGTGACAGCCTACAGCTAGAGATATGCCTGTCATGCCCTCTTACAACAATATATTTTATGAAAGTGACCCTTGCCATTGGCTGTTTGGGCTCTAAAATTTTGTTTAAATCTGATCATAGGTTTGTGCTAATTTATAACAGTTTCTTGGTGCAAAAAACATGTTTGAATCAAATTTTTGAAGGCTAAAAAATGGCCTAAACTTGGCAAAAATGCCTTAGTGTATCGATACAAAACATATTGTATCAATACACAAAGCAATTTTTACCCATGAGAATCGATACAGTGAAGTGTGCATCGATACTAAGGGCAAAAAATTATTTCCAGTCTCGAGACTTAGAGGCCCATATCGATACACCTTGGATTTATGTCGATACTCAAGCTTATGTATCGATACATTTTGCCAAAAATCACAACTTTAGCATCTGTCAAGGTCTGTATCAATACCAAGATGCCAGGTATCGATGATAAACCACCTTAGGTATCGATACCAAACCCTCTTGTATCGATACTACATGTGAAAATTCAAGTTTTTTATGATGTAAAGGCCTCGTATCAATACTTATACACAAATATAACTTGCACATACCTGTGGCTTCTCGATTTACCTCAACTTGGTCATAAACAGTGGGAAATTGATCCGTATTCTCATCTGAATGACTCTGATAACACCATGAAAAATGACCTTTAATGCCTTATTTTACATTTTTCTTTAATATGACCTATAGGCATTTTAAACCTTCCCAAAAAAATTTTTTTATCTGGCGCCATGTCGCCTAATAGTGTCTGGCGACATGGAAGTTGACAGTCACCCCTCAGTTTTTATTTCTTATTTTCTAATTCTATCGTCTTTCAATTAAGTTCTAGGATGCCAACAGCTGGCTCGAACAAAATGAAGGTGTCTAAAATGGTGAAAAATGTGATGTTGTATTGATACATTTGGTATCTATATCGATACGATTGCTTCCTAAAACCTAAAAATCTTTACATTGTATCGATACAATGGGCAATTATATTGATACAATATGTCCTGTATTGATACAACTGCTACCCTTAGGCTTGAAATAATGAAAACCCAATAATGTATCGATACATTAATGAGATGTATTAATACATCTTTGTGAATTTCTCAAGAATGACATTTTGTTACATTTTAAAGGTTTCCAATTGATTGATTTGGTCCCTAGGCATTTCTAACCTTTATCATTTTTTTTA
>JBBYHM010016327.1:0-10967 GCA_038381775.1 Adansonia rubrostipa
TCTTTGCGAATATCCCTGAAATATTGAGTTATAATTCAAAAGCAATCCATGAAATTGAAGAAATCCATTCAAATAAAATGCAATGAGAACATATCATCTGTTAAACAAGGTAATACATAAGAAGATAATGTCATTATAGGCTGTTAACCAGCAAACTTGGAATTGAAAGTTAATTAACAGGTTATTCTATGTGTCATATATACAGCAATATAATTAAATGGTGTACAACTTGAAGCAGGGATTTAAATTGCAGTACCGAACACATTTTTTAGCATATCATGTTTGTCACAGTTGTGGACATAATATATATTATCTTGATTATTGCGGTCATTTACAATTGTAATTTTTTTTACCCTATTTATTTAAAACTTAAGTAATTATAATTATAAAATCTTTTTTAATAATTTCTAAAATAATTTGTGATACTTTATAATTTTTTATTTATAAAAGAAAATAATTATTTACAAATTTGTTATAGTATAATAAATATTTGTAGTGAAAAATTTGAGAAAACTAATCATTCTTAAATCTATGAATTTTTAAAAATTATAATAATTACTAAGATAAACATGTTAAATATCAAGCAATCATATTTAAAATACAATAATATAAAATTTCATCATATACAAATAATAATAATATAAATTCTTTCCTAAAACTTCTCTAAATAATCGTAATTTTTATTATTATTTCGTATCTTTTCTTTGAAACAAATATATGTATATATATATATATACACATAACACGTGTAAACTTGAAAAAATAAAAATGACCAATAAATAAAAATATTTCTAAAACTCTTCGTCAAGCTCAAATTAAATAACCAAAAAGAGTTGACTTAAAGAATTGGATCCAAATCAAGTTGACCCAACTCTTTCATTTTCATCATTTTTTTTGTTCTTTGTTTCCGTTTTAGTTTTAAATTTGTTTTTCTTTAATTTTTTTCCCATTTTCTTATTCTATTAAGCTACATCATTTTGGGTCTAATATAATAATAAAATATAATATAATATAAGTCAAAATTTTTAAGTACTCCTTACTGTTTATTCTACCGATCCCTCTCTCTAAATTTAAAGTTTTTTTTATTTATTATCAACCAAAACTCTCAGTGTCAATCACGGAGCCACTGTGTCTTTCATCATCCTCTGCTGTCAGTAGTTGCCTACCATCACTTTTTGGCATTTTTTTACCCAATTCTTTCTATTCGTCTACCAAACATTTGTCGGATTAAATTTTTAAAAATTTGTTTGATTTTTTTTTTAAATCTAATAAATTAGCCCATAGCTTCTCTTCCTCCAAACCTCTCTCTTCGCTGCTCCAAGCAACCTTCTCTTTTGATATGTTTCTCTCCTTCCCTCTACCTTCCTTCTCATCGATTCAGAGCCCAAAACCCACAGAAAAATCTCTCTTTTTCTTTTTGTGTTTGGATAATACTGTTATTTTTTTGTTGTAAGAAATAAAAATTTTTTAATAATAAAATTTCTCTGAAATAGTAATAACAGTAATAATGGAGTGTGGCATCACTATTCATCATCACATCAAGTTTTGTTATCGTTATTTTGCCTCTATTGTTGTGATTTAAATTCACAACCAATTTTTTCAATAGCGGTGGTGACGACGGTGTTACTGTAAACTAGCGACCACTATTATGCTAATATGATAATTTTAAATATGATTATATAAATATGATATGTATAAAATCATTAAAACACGATTAGAATATATGTCTTAAAATCTATATAATATAAATTATTAACGTATCAAAATTAATATAAATATAAAATATTTCAAATACGATTATGATACAATAAAATATACAGTTATTACACGAATCTACAAATCATCAAGTCAACATAATGAAAAAAATTTTACTCTTGATCCAAAGAAATCATTTTACCCTCGTAAAAAAATCATTTTACATCAAGCCAAGCTAGAAGTTCAACTCTTAATCCAAAGAAAGAGAACGCAATGAATAATAATTCATACAATCTCAGCATAAAAAACGAGAAATAAAATTCCAAAAATTCACTACACGAGAATGATTCAATATTTTAAGAATGTGCAAGAACAGAATAATCTAAGATCCAAAAACTCTAACTTTCTTATTCTTTCTAAGAATTAAAGCAGAACAGTGACCAAAAAAAAAAACAAAGTGACCCAGATCAAAAAAGAAACAGTGGAATTCTACAACAAGGATATGGCCGAAATTAAATCAAGTGAAAGGTTAGATCTTTTATAATTTTTAAAAGAAAATGCACCTGAAGGAAGCTTGAAGGAAGTGTTTTGTTTAGCTCTTCTAGTGTGAGCTCTTGCTGATGAAGCAGATATTTTCCTATGAACTCCTCCTCCAGCCATCTCTTAATCTCTTTAAACAAAACCCACCAACAAATACAATCACCCAAAGACTCAAGAGTGTTGGAACTTGGAAAACTCAGAAGAACAACAAAACAAAGAAACCAAATGGGCCTGCACCAAGAGTTTTCTCAAGTACTTAAGACAGAGGTGCCATGTGATAATTCGTTTAGTTTTTTTTTACGATGTTTAGCTTGAAAAGTACGTTATTTTCAGGAAAGTTTCCACTTTCCAACTTGAATTAATAGGGATGTTATATGACTAATTAAATATATATAAAAGAAAAAGTTAAAAAAAATTTAATTGATCAATGTGGATGGATTATAAGATTGATAACTGTATTGTCTCAAAAAGATATCATGTATCGAATATTTAATGATAAAATTAGTTTATGTCTTATATAAATATAATAGACAAAACTTTTAATAAAAAAGTAATTAATAATTTTATTTTTATTAGATTATCTTAAATTACGTATCAAATAATCAAATCAATTAAATTTTTTTTTATAAATATATTATAAACGGTTGATTAAAAATGTACGTACAATAGTAAAAAAAACCAATTTTATTTTTATTAAATTATCTTGAATTACGTATTGATCATTATTATTAAATAATTAAATCAATTAATATCTACTTTTAACGATATAAAAGAAATGGTTGACGTACACGTTAATGTTGGAGATATATATATAATGAAATTAAAAATAATAATAATTTAACATTTGAAAAAATCAAATTCAATAAATGACATGTGTACAGTCTTAAGTAAATAACATGTGTATAGCATTAAATAAATGACACATGTCCTACATTTGATTATTGTAATTTCAATATAGATCATATTATTTTACATTTTTAATTGACTTATTTTTTATGATTTATATTGAAATTAAAATAAACAAGAATTTTTTTACAAACACTATAAATAGATATTTATGTTTTAATTAATTTGATAGATCAATTTAGAGCCATTTATATTCAAAATTTAAAAAATAAATCAGGTTCAAATTGGAAATAATTATCAAAAATAATTTTAATAATTAATGGCGTGCAAATTTCTATTAATTGTCAATCAAAAATTATGACAAAATCTTTTATGCAAAATATTTTTTTTTACAGCTAAATACATTAAATATTTATATTTAAAATATTAATTATTTTTTATTTTAATCATTAGTATAAATAGAAGTCTCAAGCCTCAATGACTACTAGCAGAGTTTGTAAGTTTTCTAAACATTTAGGTATCAATTTGTTTTTTAATCTATGTTTCATTCATTAGCATAAATTGATGTCTCAACCCGCATTAACTACCGATATAAAAGGTTTTCAAGTATTTACGTGTCATTTTGTTTTTTTGAATCCGTATTTTATTACTTTCGTAAAAATTTTAATTCTCATGGAATATATATATATATATATATATATATATGAATATGTGATGTTTTTGCATCATTGTATTTTTACATAGTTCAAAATTTATGGTGGCAATGATTTTGTTTTATCTTTTTATATTTCTTCCTCGAGATGTTTGTTTAATTAAATATATATATATATATTATGAACAATAATACATGCCTTGTTTAGTTAAATCACCTCCCTCGTGTTGGTTGATGGTAAATAGCAATTTTTATATTATATAATATATATTTGTATATATGAAATTCACTCACTAGAGAACTTATTTACATATCAACATTTAAACATATTAAGGTCAAGCTATAAATATAGCTCAAATATGTGTCATACTAAATCTATTTACTCTCTTTTCTTTTATTTTATGATGGGAAAAGAGCTCATTTATGCCAATGAAATGTAGATATTAAGAAATAAGTATATTATATTTTAATGAATTGAATGGTCAAGCGTCCTGTTAGTTGGCATGGTATTGGTGCTGTTTCCAAGGTGATAAAAGAGCCTCACCAAAACTAACCTCATCTTAACTTCTAAAACTTGAAGAACAGATAAAAAAAGCATTATTCTCAATCTCAAGACGATCAAAGATGCTATTTTACTTTTATTTGAATATAAAAATATATTTGATATAAATATATTTAATTTTTTTATAAATTTTTATAAATATTCATAAAATTATATTTTTATTTTTATATTTAAATATAAATTAAATATGAATAATTTTTTTATAAATATTTATAATATAATATTTTTATATTAATATTTAAATATAAATCAAATACGAGTGGTATACATAGGTGATTCAAAACTTATGAAAAGTCGAAACAATGGATGAATATAATTATTCTTAATTACAGCAAACATAGACTATGAATATCAATATTCAAAAGAAAACCGATACTGTAACATAGCCGACATAACATGTTTATTGGCTGTTGTTTAAACCCCTTTAACTCCAACAGACTGATTAACCTGACCACCTCCAAAGGCAGCTAATAAAAGAGAACCATAAGAGAAAAGGTATCGAGAATAGGAATAGTTCGATCATGACTCAAATGAAATATTCATGCCCAACACATAACAATGAAGGTAAATGCCCATTTCAGTTCATGCAAAAAACCTCATATTCTTCATATTCAGAACGAAAAAGTTCACCTCACAATTAAAGCAACTATAATCCAACGTTTTAGTTTGATTCAACGTTGTAGATATCAAAATTCAAAAAGAAGTCCTTTTACATTCATATTATCCACTAAAAATCTAACTTTAAAGAATGAGGGAATAAAAAGAAAAATCAGTTTCAATTAAAGTATGACAAGAAGTGAAAACAAAGAATAGATCAAGAAACAAGCGTATACGATAAGGTCACGGTGTTCTTCACCTCCATCAGCAAGCGCCACCAGTATATTGGTGCAAGCCCTAGTGGCCCACACGACGAAAACCACCCACCTTGCGAACCTAGGGACGCTGCTCCCTTGCGGAACAAAAAGCACGACGCCGCTGATAAGATCACCACCGATGACATGCAATAACCAACCACGCTCGTAAAACGTTTGCACATCTAGGTTGCCGTTCCATCCCGCTAACATGTTGAAAACGATGTAGAGGAAAATTGAGGAGACGACGATCCAGCAGAGGATTACGCAGAATTAGATCTTGCCAGCGAGCAGTTCGAATAAGCAGAGTGACAAGTAGAGGAATATTGGGCCGGATAGATCCGATTTTTTATGGGTCGTCGGGTTTTGAGGATGGATCTTGTTTTGTACGTAAGGGTGGATGCCCAGTTCGTCAAGGAGGGGCTCTCCGTAGTCGAATGAGGAGGAACCGGATGCTGCTGACGTGGAGATAGTGCCGCCGAAGGATCCAGATGATGGCGCGGGGGAACCCATATCGAAGGACATGAAGGGTAGGGCGGACGAGGAGGGCGTGAGGGTTGGAATGGAGCCCTCAGGACTCGGCTTTGGTTGATGCTTCCGAAGATGGGGTTGCCTCCACCGGCGGATGGAAACAACAGCGGCGGCACAGTAAATTCTTTGGTCAATTTTTGTTAAAGCTACTGCGATTTTCTGATGGGTATTAAGCCAGAGTTCTTTGTTATTGCAATTTAGCACGTCAAAAGAGAGTATAAACTACGATAAACTAAGGGAACTATTTTTCTTCTCCTGCCTAATTGTTCAATGGGCTTTGGCTTTTTTACAAGGTACGATGAATAAAAGATTCATTCCTTCCGGTTTTTCCCTTTTTTTCTTCTTCTTCCAGCCCACTGCCCATGCTTGCTTTAGACCTGATTTTCTCAAAGATTTGAGGCCATGGGTCCATTACAACACTTCACTAAGATTTGTTATTCGAGACCATTATGCCTTTACCAGTCTCGTTCTGATTTCCTGAACCTAACACTGGAAAAGCTCTTTGTTTAGTAGTAGCTTTTGTTCTGTTGGTTACTTTTAAGCATCAATAAAATATTAGTACTTGTTTCATTTTATGCTTAGATGACATAGTGAGAGGCCCTTTTCCGGGAGTAAGACGAGACTTGATTAAATGGGATGCAAACAAATTCAAAGACAAATGGGTCAATATCTACCAAGATTTGGTGGCTTGCCAAATATACAAAATAAAAAAATGTTTGGGTTCTTGAGCACTGAGCAGAGAGTTTCGTCAGCCAATTTTGTTCTGGGTCTCCTAGGGAGATTCGATTCATCATAGTTTCATCGTCCCTTTAGCTTCCAAATTGATTAGCTGATCAGTTGGTGACAGGGTTTGGTGGCCTCGGAGGTTGTGAAAGAAATTGGTTGATGGTCAACCGGCATCAGCCATAGTGACTGTGTCAAGTTTTAATAAACCTTCATTGACTTTCGTCTTCTAAATATTTTCTTGATGTCACCTTTTGATTAGATTAGATCCTTCCCATCACTCACTTCCCAACACAGAATCTGTATGAAAAGCCCCCGCTCGCCCAATCTTATGGTATTTTGTTTCCAATTTTCACTTGAAAGAAAATACGCAACACACTAGTTAATCAACGAAGCATGACAAATAGCGATCAAGTTATTCATTTAAATTTAAAATTTTATTTAATATTTAAAAATAATTAAATATAAATTTTAAGTATAAAAATAAATTTATATAAAAAATTAAATTTATTTTAAAAAATAAATTAGATCTTGACTTTTACTTTTAAAGTCTAAACTAGTTCAACTTAGTCTATTTTATAATTATATAATATATATTTTTTAATATAAAATGAGTAATTAAGATTAATATCATGAATCAATTAAATTATTTTTTATCAAAAATGCCAAAATATAATTAAAAGATAATAAAAAAGAAATAAATATAATATCAAATGTGTTTTGATATTTTAAATTTTTTTATACTTTTTAAAATTTAAAAATAATGTACCTTTATAAGAAAACTATCCATAATTTATATATAAAAAAAAACTACACATGTTAATAAAAAAATTATTTATTATTTATTTTTTAAACACTCACAAAATGAGTATAACAAATCCCGATATTAATTAGATATTTTTATATATTACGTAATATTTATCGTATAAAGAATATATATGTAATATTATAATGTAATTATTAAAAAATAAAAATATGATTAATAAGTATCAATTTTAAGACGTCATGAGGATGCTAATCTTTCTTCACGCACAATCGACTTTCGAACTCAACCTTATTTTTTTCTAATTTTAATATAAATTTTAAAATCAATTTTTTAAATAATTTAAAATTTTTAAAAAAATTAATTTTAATAACTATTTGGTCACACGAAGCCTAAAACTATCAAGGACTATTTTAATTTTTCAATTATTTTATAATAGCCTTGTGGAAATAGAATAGTCGAACAGGCGATGTGCTCAACCAGGGGGTCGTTTTCCTTGCGACTTGACAGTAACGGGCTTTAACAAACTTTTCTCCCTCTTTTTGCCTTGGTCTTTTAGAAGTCCGACTTTTGTCCCAACTTTACCGTCTCGGCTTTCCACTGCTTGAGTGTTTTACCGAGCCACAGGTATTTCAGCTTATTTTTGAGCTGCAGGTTCTCTTGATGCAAATCCTTGAGATCACTCTTGGTAACATCCAATTTCCCTTGGATCTTTTCTCTACCAGTCTCTCAAACCAATTATTTGAAATTTTGAAATTTAATAAAAAAATTAAATTCTTAAAAAGATATACTTTTTTTAAATTAATATAAGTTAATATAAAAGGATTTAAATTATTTATTTATAAATATAAACGAATTTAAATAAAATTTAAAATTTATATTTCGACTTTTAAATATTAATATCGTGCTTGAATTTAGCCGGACCACCACAAGACAAATTGGATGCTTCTATTTCAAGAGTTGTAGTTATTCCCAAATCCAATCCATTTGGCTCTTTCACCTCCTTAAGGAGCAGCTCAAAAGTCACCCATTCTGCTTGTTCTTTTTCCTATAGTACAAGTTAATGACTTTAACAAGAAGAAAACACACTACAAAGAGGGAGATTTCTTCGGAAAAAAAAGTAAATCCGTTGGAAAAGATTTTTGTCCGATGAGAACTTGATGTTGAATTATGTCGGATATTTTAAGTCACTCTAATACTCTTTTTGAACGGTCCGCATTTTCAACCATATATGCATGAACTGGTAAATTAATGAAACAAGTGTTGCTGAGAGATACTTTCTAGTTTTGCCATTATTTATATGATGATTCTGAAGCATGGAGTTTGTTTATCCAACTCAGTCATTAATCCACTTACAATAATGGAACAATTATCCAAATTATAGAGTGAAAGTAAAACTAGAACTATGATAATATTATATTCCATTTCTAGCAGATAGCCTTATACATCCATTGCTGTTCACAAATCCAAATCTTAAAAACACCCCCACAGAACAAGACATGAGAAAGATGAAACAGAAAGAAGCCCCAAGTGCTACCCTATTTGACTGAAAAAAAGCTGCAACTATTGATATGGCTATGGTTTTACACACAAAAAAAGGGGGCAAGGGGAGTCTATGTGGGGGGTTGATGATGGCTACCCTGCTGGATCAGGGCTTGCTAGAATTTGAAGGATTTGGGTTAGAAGTACTGGTGCTTAGGTTGAGACCAGGGACAGTTTCTGCTGAATTTTTGCCCTTTGAATTGTTGGTCATGGAGAGTTTCTGTTTCAGCTCAGATAGCAGGGCTTGATTCTCCTGGTTCAGAAGCTGAGCTTTTTTCCTCAGCTTCTCATTTTCTTTCATTATGTAAAAGTTCTGCAGGTACAGATTTGAGTTCAGCCGTTCCATGGCTATGAAATCAAACTTTTCAAGCTGCTAGTAATGGCCCTGAAAACCCAAGAAGAATAATGAAAAAACTTCACATAGAGACAGTATTATTATTCTATTCTTAAATCGATGGTTTAAAATATTATCTATTGATATCAAATTATATTACACTTATCTTAATCTAAAAATCCAAATGCAGAAACACCTGCTGTCATGTATGTATGCATGACATTAAACATTGGTCAATGAGTGAAAAATACTACCATAAATGTGTAAAATCCATACTTTTGACGTGTATTCAAGACATTGAAAATCGTAGAAGAAGAATTGGGTTGGGGGGGGGGGGTTAAAAAACAAATGCTGTGGAATCCCAAATATAGAAACATTCAGAAACTACTGCTACAAGACATCCTTCAAAATGAGGTGATATAGGAGGAAAATTCTAGGATTGGGAACTACTTAATTCCTAGTTCTCATGCAAGGTAAAAGAATCAACAGTTAGAGAAAACATCATATGTATGTACGAATTAGGATGTCTGGTTAGAAACAGAACTACATTTTCAACCCCTTACAAAAACTTGAAAACAGTGCCCTTTAACATGGATCGTGTCTTCGCTTTCTGGATGAAACCAAGAAAATTTAAACTCACTAAAGAAAAAGTCGAGAATGAGAAAGAGGGAAGCTAAAGTCTCCTCTATATCTATTAAAAAAAATCACCTTTTCAAGGAGGTTGGTTACAGAGCTTTGGCCGAGGAAGCTAATGTCTGGCTTTCTAACAACTAGTAGGGAAAGAAGTGAGGGACAAAATGGAAGAAAGGAGCTTTTAATATATGGAGAGCAGAAAGGTATAGGAAGAGAGACATGACTCTCTCGCCTGACACAACAATCATGCATGTGTAAGCATGGATTGGAAGGCGGCCGGTTAGGAGCGAGGATTTAAAGGTTTTTTTTTTTTTTTTTTTTCTGGCTTTTGAATGATGATGGTTGATGAAGGAAGGAGATATGGCGTCATGTGAAGGATGATGGATGGGGAAGGGAAAGGGGTGAAATCGAACTTCCCGTTGTGATTTTTTCAGACTGGAAGAAGGAAGGGTATTTTTTTCATCATGAAAAATTTCGCATTTATAATTGATTACTTAGACGGACAATTATGAGTTTCTCTTTTTCCCCAGCTACGAAGGAGTGGCTTGGCTTCTAAAATGATGGTGAGCTAGGCCGTCCCCAAGATTCGCAATCATGGTTAAGATTGGTTCCAACTTCCAACCATCATCTCATAACCTCCCGCTTACCCATCCCACCTCCTCATTAAAATTTCGCGATTTTGCATATTAAAGTAATTATTCGTTTTATTTGTTATTTTAAAATTATATTTAAATTATTATATATTTCTAAAAATTTTATTACATTAACTTAAATCATAATAATTATTTTTTATATTATATTTATATTACATAATTATATCTTATTTTCTATCTTCATCTTTTACTTACTGGTTTGGTCACGGTTGGTAATAATCATTGTTTAGCCGAGACCCTTTTTTTTTTTTTTTGCGAAGATGGAGGGTCTTTTACCCAAGGCACCGTCGTCAACAATTATATCTAAAAAATAGGGTCGCATTAAAATTATATCTACTAATAGGGGTAAATTTAGAAATCAAATAGATGAAAAAATATTACTTTCACTAATATTTGATAAAAAAAGACGATAAAAAATAATATTAAATATTTTTATTTATAAATTTAAATTATTTTAAATTAAAATAATTAATCAAAAGAAAATGAAAAGAATGCGAGTCTAACGTGTATGTTTACGGCATGTTGTTGTTGTCCCTAATTTTTTTTTTGTTTTCTTATTTTTTCTTATTAAAGGTGTAATAGTAAAATATTATAATTTTTATTTTTTTATTTATTTTCATTTCTATCAAACAATAAATGAAA
>JBBYHM010016338.1:0-10966 GCA_038381775.1 Adansonia rubrostipa
TTATTTTTATTTTTATTTCATGATTTTTAGATTATTTTGTAATATTAGTAAACATAGGGACTAAATTGCAAAATTTACAAAAGTTTTTTTTTTTTTACATTTTTGGCTTGGTTGAGAGCTTTGTATGCCATGAGATTTTTTATTTGTGTATTGGTAAACAATTTTTAGGCATATCTAATACTTTAGGGATCATTTTGTAAATATTAGAAAGTTTAAGGACTAAATTGTAAAATATGGAATTATACTTTGTGGCTAAAAATGCTTGGCTGAACCTTCTTGCATTTTGTTACCATGACTTTTGTGTTGATTCTTTGCTGGTTTGATGATTTTTAATGATTTTTTTGTGGTACTTTACCATGTAAGGGTCAAAATGTAATTTTATAATGTTTAGGGGTTACTTTGTAAATTGTAAAAAAAACTTGGGCAAGGTATTTGGCTGAATTTCTGTTGATATATTGGCTGCATTTTCATGCATAATTTTATATGATTTTTTAATGATTTTTAAGTATTTTATTATGTAGGGACTAAAATGAAAATTTAGGATAGTGTAGGGATTAAATAATAATTTTTCATATTTAGGGTGCAAAATGTTCATTTCATCAGTTTCAATGATTTCTATTTTCTTTTATGGCCTTCTGTAGGGATATTGAAATTTTCAAAACTTTTCGTATTTGTTTGGTCCTCCGAAGGATACGAAATATAATTTTTAAAAATTTAGGGGCTTGATTCCAAATTTTGCATTTCAAGTCAAACTTAAACTTTTAGCTTTTCCATTTACACTAAATCCATCTACTTTTCATTATTTTAGTGTCCATTAGGGTACCGTGATACTTTCATTCCAAAGGTATACCCTAGGGGTATTTTCATAATTTTTTGAAAATCAAGTCCTAGATAGTAACCGAGATGCTTTTATGCCAAAGGTGCACATTTAGGATAGGTTCATCCAATTTTTATCATTTTAGAGCCCATCAGGAGTATCGGGATACTTTCATGTCAAAGGTATACCCCAGGGGCATTTTCATAATTTTTTCTTATCGAGATGCTTTTATGCCAAAGGTAAAATTTTAAGGTTCCTTTGGCCTTTTATGGTTATTTTTGAGTCCTTTAGGGGTACGAGGATACTTTCATGTCGAAGGTATACCCAGAGGCATTTTTGTAATTTTTTTCACCGAGATGCTTTTATGGCAAAGGTGAAAGTTTAAGGTTCCTTTAGCTTTTTAAGGTTATTTTTGAGTCCATTAGGGGTATGGGGATACTTTCATGTCGAAGGTATATCTCAAGGGCAATTTCATAATTTTAGTGTCGATGGTAAGCTTTAGAATATTTTAATTTTCCTTAGAACCTGATCCTAAGTAGTTACTGGGTGCCTTAATGTTGATGATAGGCCTTAGGAATATTTTAATTTTCCAACCAAATCCTAAGTAGTTACCAGGTGCCTTAGTGTTAAAGGTAAGCCTTAAGGGTATTGTAATTGTTCTTAAAACCTAGTCTTAAGTAACCACTGGGTGTTTCTATGCCAAAGGTATACCTTGGGACAGGTTCATTTTTCTTTTATCTTTTAGTCCTCGGATTCGAATTAGTATTTCAGTGTCCAGACTGAGTCATATGTCCTTTATTTTTGTTTCAAATAAAATTTGTATGTCTTTGAAAAATAAAGGCAATGTCTCGGAGTTAGAGTGGTGTGTGAAATTCCTCCCACCCATATGTGATAGGGGTTTTACGGATCATTCTAATGATGAAGTACCCTTTTTAAAGTTGAAATCGAAAACTTTATACAAATAAAAACCTTTCACATTCTACCAGGTACTCTAATATGACATGAAAAACATTTTTTAGAACCTTTTATGTCCCTTTGGTTCTCTGTTGGGGTATAAAAGGAAATAATAAAAACTTTCGTGTCCCATTGGTTTTTCGGTGAGGGTGCGTAAGACGTTTCGATTTTTTTAAATGCAAAACCTCGATTTTCTTTTATGGGATAATAAAGTCTTATTTTAACAATACGAGAATTGTAATTAAATGCCATATATTGAAGCCAAATAAAAATTAAAATTCAAGTTAACACGTAATTAATAAGGTATCGATTTTCGGGCATTACGAGAGGGTCGATCCTTATTTGTGATTATAACTGACTCCTGGACCCTTTTTTATGATCTTTAGTATAATCGCGGGCCTTGGAGTTTGTATTCTAGGGTTTTGTAACCTTCGAAATACAAACTTCAATAGGTGACCAATCTCACCTAACCCAAATAGATTGGTGGTGACTCCAAATAAATAGTCATTTTGTAATAACTATTAAAGGTTAAGTCGGGTGAACAATTCATCCTAACCATCTAGTCCCCAACAATAAGAAGATGTCAATAATGATATGGCCAATAAAAATAAGAGAACATAAAGTAGCAATAAATTTAATAAGTATAGGAGTGAAGGCCATTTAAGTCGAGCTTGGTTAGGATTCATATTCGATCTACGTTGTGACAGCTTGGCGACTCCACTGGTGACATTTAGAGAGTCAGGCCTAAAATTAATTATGTGTTAACTAAGTTTTAATTAATTAGGTTGTAATTGGTATCTAATTTTAAATTCCTTTTTTAAAAAAAAGTCCCTTTTCCTTGTATCAATATGTATTTTGCACTAATCTTTTTTGTGTTTGCTTTTATTTTTTTTCAGGATTAGGATAGTAGGTTTTACTTTTAATGTTCTATCATAAAGAGGTAAATTTGTCCATTCACACACTTTATGCACATTGTGCAATAGCTTTTCCTCTGTCAGATATGGAGGGGCGTAGGTACCCAATATTTTAGAAGAGGGTGAAGTAGCTCTACCTTCTAAGCTGTTAGCCTCTGTTTGGGCCAGTGAAAGGCCTACTGGGTGTAGATTCCTACGTCTGCCCGAGGTGTTAGCCTCGTTATGGACATGGAAGACACACCCACTCGAATCAAACCTATTTCGAAATGGATCCATGATGGAGAAGGATAAGGTACCTTGCTAGTCCTTTTAGGGTTGGAGAATTTGAGAACCTAATTAGAGGTCTAACGTAAACCACATATAGTGAACCATATTAACCTATTAGTCAAAGCCATGCCCGATTTTAGATGTCACCAAAATTAGTAACACATGAAGGGATAAAGTTATCTTTTCCTTTTTATTTTTACTCTTAATATCTTGTTTCAATAATTTGTAGTTTCTGTTTACCTTGCTTGAATAATTTATGATTTTCATTATTTTGAAGTTTTGCTTGAATTTAATATTTCCTAAAGATACTAACTTGTTTTCTCTTTTTGGTGCATATTTCATCTCTCATATGCATACAGGAACACTTGCTTTAAAAAGAATTCCAACTTAGATCAATTTTATTTAATTTTATGGCAAAACCAGTACATGCAGCGATTATTTCCAAGGAATTTAAAGAGGTCTGTTATGAGTTTGAATTCAATCAAAAAAGGGATGGGGACTGTGTAGTGAAAGGTTTTGTGTCAGAGTTGCCGAAGATCACACATTTAGACCTTCACCAAAATAATTTGAGAGAGTTAACTGAAATATGGGATCAATGGGGGAGTGCAAAGCAAACTCGGTTTACAAAAAAGTACAGATAGATTGCTCTCTTGCTGAAAATACACATGAATGAACAGTTGGTCAGGGCTATGATTGAGTTTCTGGATTTGTCATTTTGATGTTTTTCATTCAATCAGCATGATTTGACTCTGACTGTGGAAGAGATATCGGCTCTTCTTGGGCTTAGGCCATTAGAGACGAGACCCATCTATTGCAAGGAGCGTAATCTAACCAGCTTTTGCAAAAGATTGAGTTAAGTTTTGGATCATAATTTCAAAACCGACCACCATTACATAGAGCAGAAAGGGAATACTAGTGTCATTTTATGGCAGTATCTACAAAAATATATCCAAGAGAAATCTGACGATAAGAAGGCTTTGGATGCATTTGCTCTTGCTATATATAGGATGATTTTATTCCCGAAAGTGTTGAAACATGTTGAAGCGGTGTTTGTGGATTTATTTGATCGATTGAAAAGAAACATGCATCCGACTCTAGCAATTTTAGCTGAAATAATTAAAGCACTCAATGCATGTCGAAAAGATGGCAAAGGGAGATTTTTTGGAAGTGCTTTGTTATTGTACATCTAGGCTTGCAGTCATTTTTGGGGTGAAGGGGTAGATAAAGTTAAACCCTATTTTCCACACTTTGTTCCTCTTCAAGAATTCATCAAAAAAGAATGGCCCATGTCAGGACTAAGAAACAACGGGTGGAGACACTAAAGAACTTAGCTTCTTTTGATATAACATGGAGGGCACCATGGTTTTCACCAAAATACTTTATGTATCGATGTGGTAGTTTGCTATATGTGCCTTTACTCGAAATATGGGGCTTCGTTGGTTATGCAGCATTATTGGTCCGAAGGCAATATGGTTCAAAGCAATTCATCCCTATGACTTTAAATATGGCTAGTGTTGACTTGGAATATCAGGGTGAGGATTATAAAAGGTCATTTCAGATGGTTGCTTTACAATGGAGAGAAAGGTATGAGTCAAGATTAAGTGCATACATGGATAAGACTACTCCGGGATATGATGCTTAGAGGAGAGTTCGAGGTTATGACATAATTATTCCTAGCTCGGATGGAACCATTCCTCGAGTACCTATTAAGATAGAACCTATCATGCCATCCAAGATCGATTTGATTAAGGAGGAAGCTGCCAGAGAGCGAAAAAGAAAGAGTGACAAGAATCATCAGCTCCAAGAAGAAGTTACCTACTTACGAATCAAGATGGAAGCAAAAGCAAAAAAAGTTGAAAAAAATGGAAGAAAAGTACAACTTAATGAAGAATGACTAGGTCAAACAAAACAAAAAAATGAAACTTACCGGGATATCCAGGAGTTCTAACAGCATTGCTAAGGGGATGAAAGAAGAAATGCACAAACTTCGTGAAGAGTTAAGAGCATGGAAGGCTAAAGCTTTAGAAGGAGAAGCCCGACAAACCATTTTTGAAAAGGAAAAAAGATAGCATGCTGGTACATGTCTCCAGTTAAGAAAGTCTATGGAAAAGAATAAACAACTCTGAGCTGCCTTAGATCGAGAGCATGAAAGGGTATCTCAACTACTTGAGGAAAGACAAGGTCTCATTATGACTATTACAGAGATGGGATTAGAATTACAATGCAGGGGAGATGATATTCATGCCTTGGTGCAAGCTTACCATGATCTAGATGCATATTGGGATAATAGACTATGGTGGGCTAAAGATGACGGCAAACGATGGCCAGCTAATTCTTTTGGTAGACAAATGTACATAGATCATTTTACAGAGCAGATCCACTCAGTCTTCATCCAAGTAAGGAAAATGGTGGACAGGATTAGAGACTTACAGATGCAAATTAATCCTGTAGGATGATATGGAGACGTTGTACTTTAATTTTTAAATGAAGCTCAGAAACAATATGATCAAATTAAAAATTTTCTTATATGTAATCCCTACATGATCAACGATGCGAACATGTAATTTATCACAAAGTTAATGAAAATTTCTGAGTTTGGAATCTTTAGTTAAAGCAAGCATCCCTATAAGTGCATTCATATACTCATACCATACATATATATGCCTATACATATACATACATACATGATTATTAGTTTTATTAGTTCATAAGTTAAAATTACTTAACTCAAAAAATGTGGAATTGTTAAGGTCAACATTGCAAACTCAGAAAGACCAACTCAACCATGACCTACTCATCAAAACCATACTAGACTTAAAATAAGAAGAATGGCTGAAGATCACTTGGCAAGATTAGAGAGATTAGAAGAAAGTCATCGACAAGCTCAAGAGGCCATGCTTAAAAGGCAAGAAAAGCTACAAGCTCAGATCATGAGGATGATGGAGTTGTTATTGGCAAGGGAGCTAATTAGTCAATAGCTAGAGATAAATACTGATACCCTTACCGGGGGATCCGGGGGTTCCAGTTAAGGAACAAACAGCTAATGCTCAGAATGCACAACCAAACAATATCCAAAATCTGCAACAAAATGTCCTAGCTACCAATCCACCAATCATCATCATTAATCTTGATGCCTTTTCACAAGGGGTAGGTGTAAGAACTACAGTCACGCAAGAAGAATCAGTAGGCCTTGGCATCGATAAAGAGGAAAAATGTAAACAGAAGGGTAAAGAGCAAGCTGAAGTAGAGATAGAAAAAGAAAAACTACAACATCTTGAAATGAGGCTAAAGGCCATTGAAGGGGCCAAATTATATAGTAATGTAGATGTCGACGACCTCAGTCTAGTACCAGACTTAGTCCTCCCACCGACATTTAAAATGCCTGAGTTTGAAAAGTACAAAGGCACTACTTCCCCTCAAGCACACATTAAAATGTTCTTCAGGAAAATGGCTAGTTACTCCCAGAACAACAAGCTTTTGATTCACTATTTTCAAGAAAGTTTGTCTGGATTTGCACTGAGATGGTATAACGATATGAACCGCACTCAAATTCAATGCTGGACTGATTTAGCTAATACATTTCTTTAACAATATAAATATATGCCTCAATGGGTGCCTAATAGACTAACTCTTCAGAATATGGCGAAAAAGTCTACGAAATCTTTTAAGAAATATGCATAAAGATGGACAGACATGGCTTCTCAAGTTTAGCCTCCCGTGATTGAGAAAGAAACCACGATGCTATTCATAAGCACTTTGCGTCCCCCCTACTATGACAAATTGGTGGAGAATGCAACTAAAAATTTTGTTGATCCTGTTATTTCAGGGGAGATGATTAAAACAACTATAAGGCTGGTAAAATCATGACTGTGGAGTCTTCTACTGGAAAAAAGCTAGGGATGGGAAAAAAAAAAGAAGAAGCTCCATCCATTAACTACGCTAGTTAACCGTACCATTAAGGACTTCGTTCGTATTACCAAAACTAAAGACAGCAAACCCAGAATTCCTACTCTCTTAACATACCCAGAGCTCCTCCTTTAACATCACCTCAGACCACTACTTTGAACCCTCCTCCATAAAACCAGCCAAGACCCAATGTTAATCCACCAACCCAAAGAGCCAACCAACCTAGATCTCATTATGAACCTCTACCTTACTCTTATAAGGAAATGTTTCATAAGCTTTTTGAGGCACAGTTAGTGGCTCAAATCTTTTCAAAACCATATAAAGGAAATTACCCCAGTTGGTATGACCCAAATCTGCACTGTGAGTATCATGCAGTAGCAGGTCACACGATCGAAAACTGTATGGCTTTCAAGCAAAAGGTTTAAAGTTTTCTTAAGAGGGGTGCTTTTTGAATTGATAATGGCTCAGCAGCTAATGTAGCAGCAAATCCCTTACCAGATCATACCAAACCTAGGATTAATGGTCTGATTACTGAAGAAGATCATCGAAGGAAGTTAAAAGTCCAAGAAGTTAGGACTTTTATGGAAAAAATATGGACTATCCTGACTGAAGGAGGGATCTCTGGTTGAGATCATGGAAGTAGCAAAGGTCAATCTAATCCTGGTACTAACTTCTGCGAATTTCACAAAATGTCAGGTTATACTTTGCAAAATTACTTAGAATTTTGGGCATAATCCAAAGAGTGATGGACAATGGTGAAATTGGGTTCTTTGAAGAAGCTGGAATAGATGAAAAAAATTAATCAACATGGCTAGTGGAGGATCATACCCTATGGTGTTAGTCGCCCTCTTATCATTCATCTCAATCAACCAAAGATCACACCACCTAAGATTGAAGTTACTCCTAAACTCATTATTGAGCACCAACCCCATTCCCGTATTAAAATAACAAACAAGTACCATGGAAGTATGATGGTGGAATAACAACCCAAGAGGTTGTTACAAGCCAACTGGCGACTATCGACATAACTGGGTAAGCCATGTGATAAGAAGTGGTTGCATTTACGGCCCAAAAACTAGTGAAACCAGAGTAAAAACCAGTCAAAAGGATAGGTATCTGGAAAAGCAATAGTTATCGATGATAACCTAGTAGAATTACAGGAATCGATCAAGGAAAAAGTGGCTACTGAATTTCTTAAGTTCATTAAACACAGTGAGTATAGTATAGTAGAACAGTTAAAACAGCAACTTGTAAAGATTTCTATGTTAAACCTGCTGCTTAGCTCAGAAGTGTATCGGAATACTTTGTTGAAAGTGCTCAACCAGGCTTATGTTCCTCAAGACATTTGCATAAATAAGCTAGATCACCTAGTAAATAATATTGTTGCTAACAATTTCATTTCATTTAGTGACGATGAGATCCGACCAGGGGGCAGCACTTCAACAAAAGCTCTCCACATCATAACTCATTGTAAAAGGACCATTCTTCCCAAAGTCCTTATTGATAATGGATCAGCTTTGAATGTAATGTCATTAATCACGTTGTCTTGCTTACTAATTGATGTCAGTCGATCAAACACAGCCATACAATTTTTAAGGCATTCGATGGAACCAAGAGAGAAATCAAGGGAACTATTTTGATCACTTTAGATATTGGCCCTTGCTCATTTGAGATCGAATTTTATGTAATGGATATTATCCCAGCATACAACTGTTTGTTAGGATGACCATGGATTCATTCTGCCGGGGCCATCCTATCATCTTTGCACTAAAAAATTAAATTCATAGTTGATGAAAAGTTGATTAGCTTATCTAGGGAAGAAGACATTATGGCTATGACTTCTACTGAAGCCCTTTACATTGATGTAAATACAGAAACTAAAGAGTGCTCTTTCAAATCCTTTAAAATCACAAATGCCACTTTTATTGAGAAAAGGTCTGTAATCCTGAAACGTAGACTTTCAAACAGCACTAGCATGGGTTTCAGGCTTACAGTAGAGAAAAGAGCTTGAGTTGGAAGTGGACTTAAAGGCATTTGCAAGGAATCAACCAGGCCATTATTTTCAATGGTAAGAAAGACAAATATGGATTAGGCTTCAAGCTGAAAAGAGTTTAAAAGAAGAAGTTCAAAAAAAGAATGAGAGAAAAGCAGCCATCCCTGGGTGTTGGCCAACAGTTAGGCCAAAAATTAACTTTCTACCCCTCGTTAGAGAAAATTTTCTGCTATGGAGGAGTCAGCCTAGAAAATGAAGATAAAGTAACTAGGAGCGTTGTTTTGGTGATCAATGAAGCCTTCGAGGAGCATCATATGGCTATCATTGAAATAGATGATGATGGGTTCACTGAGGATCGTGGGATTCGCCTATGTCCGCTGGATATGTTTTAAGGAATTGGACATGCACTGAGAGAAACATAGTGTCTAGCCAATCCCAAAGTAATAACTAAGAAATGAACTATGTTATCTATAGATCTTTTTGTAAGAACTCAAAATGTTAATTTACTATTAGTAAAAATGAAATGCACTTAATCTTTCCTTATATAATCTTTTTTGGCTCTTTTCCTATCTTACATCTATTTTTTTATGATTTCTTATCTCAACATCCTTTTTCTGTTTCTTTGCATTCACATTCATACCTCATTCATATCCCATAATCTTTTGTCCATTTCTTCCTTACTTTTGTCTTTACAGAGAAATAGATAAATCTGATTAGGATTCAGAGGTTAATTTTGAACAGACTATTTGCTCAAACGAGGTCGATCTTGAATAAGATGTTGATGATCATATCTTGCCTCCTGATTTGTTAAAAATAATTGAATGAGAAGATGAGCGTATAATACCCCATAAAGAGCCCATTAAGATTATTAATTTAGGGAATGATGAAAATGATAAGAAGGAAATTAGAATAGGAACTGCCATAAAAGCTTCTACCCTAAAAGATATGATAAGCTTGCTACATGAATTTCAAAACATCTTTGCATGGTCTTATCAAGACATACCAGGATTGGATGCTGAGATTATGGTTCATAAATTACCCTTAAAGTCGGGATGCTAATCGGTTCAACATAAGCTAAAGAGAATGTAACCGGAGATGCTGTTGAAGGTAAAAGAAAAGGTTAAGAAGCAGTTTGAATATGGATTTCTAAAGGTGGAAAATATCTAAAGTGGGTTGCAAACATTATCCAGGTTCCCAAAAAAGATGGAAGAGTTAGAATGTGTGTAGATTACCAAGACCTTAATCGAGCAAGCCCAAAAGACAACTTCCCCCTCCCTCATATAGACTCCCTAGTTGATAATATTATGAAGAACTATTTATTTTCCTTCATGGATGGATTTTTAAGGTATAATCAAATTAAAATGGCTTCAGAGGATATGGATAAGACCATGTTTATCATAATGTGGGGAACATTTTGTTACAAAGTAATGTCATTTGGGTTGAAGAATGCAGGAGCAACTTACCAAAGAGCAATGGTCACCTTATTCCATGACATGATGCATAAGGAAATTGAAGTGTATGTTGATGACATGATTGCTAAGTCCCCTCAAGAAGAAAGTCATGTAACAAACTTGCGAGGCTGAGAAAATATCGATTAAAGCTGAACCTTGCAAAATGTACATTTGGAGCTAGGTTTGGAAAATTGTTGGGTTTTATCATGAGTAAAAGAGGAATTAAGGTTGATTTGGATAAGATCAAAGCTATACAGGAGTTGCCATCCCTATGTATGCTAAAAGAAGTGAGAAGTTTCTTAGGGAGATTCAATTATATCGCTAGGTTCATATCTCAACTCACGGATAAGTATGATCCAATTTTTCAGTTTTTGTGAAAATAAAATCCTGGTGAGTGGGTAGTGAGTGCCAAAATGCTTTTAAAAAAGTTAAGCAGTATCTCTCTAATCTGTTGATATTGGTACCATCTACTTCGAGATAACCTTTGATCCTGTATTTAGGGAATAATTGTAAGACCATTTTCATTTCAAAATCAGAAGATTTGAGCTTGTTTAACCAAGATTCCAGATTTGGAAAACTTAATTTTTCCCAAGATATTTTGCTAGCTTGAAGGAAAATGCTAAGTCCATGCTAATCCTCATTGGTTGAGGTTAACATGCTTGGC
>JBBYHM010016349.1:0-10963 GCA_038381775.1 Adansonia rubrostipa
AGAGAGAGAGAGAGAGATTGCCCACTGAATGCAGCTCCAAAACACTCATACAGCATTGCAACTAAGATATGGGTAAAATCTTATTTCGGCACCAAAAACAATTGGCCCCTATGAGAAATTTGCATTAGATATAGTAATTCATAATTTGTTGTATCATTTATTAACTTAATTTTTTTTTACTTTTTTATGATGATTTTTTTTTTAATCCAAACAAAACTGGTAGATAAGAACAAAGCATGCTATATGTCTAAGCAAGATGAAACAAGTCTAACACAGAACAAAAGAAATTGTTTACAAAGGTAAAGAAACCCTCATTGGAACCAATATGATGAGTTCATAATGTTCTAAGACAACAGAATCGCTGCTGATCTTCAGTCTGACAACCTAAAGGTTAAAATTTTTCTTTTACCTTTTTATAATATAAGTACTATAAAACATTATCTTTTAACTCCTCATATTATGAACCTTTTTTCTTTCCAATCAAATTAAAGAAAAAAAAACAAATTGACACTAAACATTTTGTCAACCAGTTTCTTACTTTGTTAATAACAGAAAAAAAAAAAAAGTTCACTAACGTGCTCTAGGTCTATGAAGTAAATGCCTTATAAAATAATACTATTGAAACTAAGAAGAATATTATTTTAAAGAGGTTTTTTAATTATCGGTAAATGAATAATTTTTATTAATTTATAAAAATTTATGTTTTCAATCCTTATACATGTATTTTATAATTTTTTTTTAGTGAGATAAATAATAACTTATAAATGAAAATATTAGATAGAGCCAACAACTAATATTTACAGATGAAACTACTTCCTACAACATGAAAAGAATGTATCAAATGTGGTGTGTGCATTTCAAAAACATTAAAGATGAGGTTCAATTTGATTTAGGGGCAAAGAAAAAAAATGAACAATTTTAGATGTACATTTAGAGAAAAAGCTTAAATGGGAAGGTAAAAAATTGTTAAGTGAAAATTTCCTTATAGTATTATAAGAACTTTTACGTGTTTTTCTTTTTCTAAATTTTTTAGGCATTACAAATTTATATATTTTTTGGGCCCTAAAGAATTATAAAAAATAGCAAGGATATTATTTACATACATTGGCCCAAGTCGGGACCGAAAGATTCTATTAATTAGCTGAAACTGTTAATTTATCAATGTTTGACTATAATCTTAACACAAAATCAATTGTGCGGTTAATATTTTTTTCTTTGATTTTTTATAACCTTTTTTTTTTTTTTTGAAGTTAGATACTCTGTTTTAATATATATATGTGTGTGTGTGTGTGTGTGTTGAGTAAATTACAAAAACCTACCTTGAGGTAAAGGGCGGACCGGTGGAGTAAATATGGCCCTTGTGGTTTAAAAAGTGATGGTCAACCCACCCACCACCACCACCCCCAACCCTAAATATCTTTTTCACTTAATTTTGCAAATCAAACCATTCATCTTTTTCCCTTTCCCTTGTTTTTGTAACCCTTTGTTCTTCCTTCAATTTCAGGCCTCTCTCTCTCTCTCTCTCTCTATCTCTCTCTCTCTCTCTCTCTAACAATGTCATGTATTTAATTTTTCCTTCGATAGTGTTGACTTGAAAATCAATAAAAGAAATCACCAGTGGTAAACTGTCAATTTTTAAACCTCAAAGCGCAATTTTATCTGGCCTATAATGACAGGTCATTTGTAATTTACACTAAAATATTACTAAGACTTCTTCAATATCTTTTTTTTTTCCTTTTTAAAGGAGACTTCAACTTTATTTAATCTTTTATGCATATATGGTATATATGAACAATATGTAATACAACATTTTTGCCATGCCGTTACCTTGCTACCTGAATTTAGTATTCTCAATACTACTTTTACTATTACCTCAGTGCAACCTCCCCACAAGAAAAAATTTCTAGCCGCACTGAGGGAGAAAGGCAGTAAGGATTCTAGGTGCATACAAAGATTCAGCAAACAGAAAATCAGAAAACATAAATAAAGAAGTGCAAATATACCTGCAAATTTCCTGTGCAATCAATATATGGTTGGGGTTCTTCCTTGACAGGAGCAGCTTTTAAAAGACCCTTGACGTTCACCCCCTGTCGTTTTAAAAGAGCTAGAAAAACCATTGCTGATATATTAATGAAAAGTTTTTCAAGTTGGCAAGATAATAATGATTATTTTATGGATAAAATGGTAAAAATCTCAAGCAAGACAATTCATACAGCAAAAAAACAACATTGCAAGATATTTCAGTTACTGACCAGCAACTTTGCCTCTACCATCCTCAGTGACAGCAATATTGGTGGCCTGAGGCCACGACTTAAACTTTGACCGAAATATAACAGTCTCAAATCCCTCAATTACACGAATTATGTGGGCTTGCGATCGATCAGAACTACGGATTAACTCCTGTTCAGTGACATCAACAATGTAAAAAGCGTTAATGAGAAATCCAAATAAAATTTAGTCTAAATCACATTAGAAAGGAATAGCTATTGCCTCTGCTGCTTCACTTGCACTCTTTCTTTCCTCAAGAGAAGTATTTCTTCCCATCCATACAAAGACTTCTAACCCACAATCCAAAATATAGCACTTATTTGTGTCCAACAACTCTCTTGTCAAGGAATCAGCCACAACCAGCTCTTCCTGCCCCTTTTCAACTCTTGAAAAGAAAACATAATCCAATGAGAACATATTTCAAATTACAAAATTATAATATGACCAAAAAAAATCTGTTACCAAAATGCAAAAGTGTTTTGCTTTCCCCTCAAAAGTTAACATATTGGTCAACTTAGAAAAGCAAAATTGCATTTGCAGAGGTACTCAGCCCAACATTGATTGCCTACCGCCAACACCACCAAAAAACCAAGACAATTCTACCTTAGTAGCTTGGCTGTATGAGAATCAACAGTCTTGTCATCATCACTAGCAGTCTTCCTTGGAAGTGGGGCAAAACCACCAAAGAATCCCCAAAATTCTCCAGTTTCAGCATCAGCCATCAACTTTCCATCCTCTGCATAGAGTAATTAGATTGAAATCATTAGTTTATTTAAAATTCTAACTTCTCACTCTATTCATCTTGTTCTTCTCTTTCTTTGAGATCCCAGTCTGTTAGTTTACTCACCAACGGCAGCCACCTCGCATTTCCCATCATGATAAGTATCCTTAATGTATTGGACAACTTCTAGGGCTTTTGCCCTCTCTTGAATGGATGAATTGGAACCATTAAATTGAAAAATTTTAGACTTGGTATCCAGTATAAAGATGTCATCATGGTTGAGTGAGGATCGAGCAAAAGGAACCTGCCATGACACATGTCATCAGCTTTGCAAAGAAAAAGATTAAATCAAACTCAAGAATGAGGACCGTTGGTCATTAGAAGATCAATGAGGTCAACAGACTTACCTCTTTTACATGGACAACATGTTTGCCTCTACACACAAACAAACGCTTCTTATGTTCCTCTTCTTGAACATGTTTGAATCCTGATGCAACTCCACCTTCCTGGGGTATGATACACGGCTTAAAATAGGAAAGAAACTTCTCGGTTTCGTGGCCCTGCACTTCACGATATTGAACAGCACGCCCTCCAAGAGCAGCATCAAGTTCGACAGTCTTGACTGCAGCTGCACCTGCTTCATCCTATGTTAAACAAGTTGTGGTCACCAAATCGATCTAAAGTGTTTTTGTTCGAAATTCAAATCTATTACTGGCTGAAATGTTAGAGTTTAACAAGTAACTGAAATTTGTGGGAACAAGTTTTACCTGGGTCGTATCTTTACCAAGCCAGTAGTGGATATCATGACGTAAGGTGCCACTTTTTAAGGCATTTGTCTGCGCCAAAAAATAGTAACATTACAGAATGATAATCAGAGAATGAAAATTAGATGCGTCTTAAACCCTCGAAACAAGAAGTACAATCTGGTAATAGATTGGCAGTCAATTTTTATGACTCAACCAATGGAAAAGAAATGACATCAGCCAAATGCCTAAGACCTGGCAAAATTTATCATTAAAGCCTCTAACAAACTCTTTTCTCCATCACCATGGCCTTTTAGCAGTTGCAATTGAAAAAACAATTTTAAGTCCACAAGCTTCAAATTTTACCATCTTAACTACCAAATTTTGGTGCCAATAGAAACATTCAACACTAAAAAAATCAAATTTGACACTTCCCAAAAATATAACTTGCCTTTAAAATAACGTAGGAATCCCCTGTGAAAAATTTACCATAAGATGACTTCGGAGCAGGAATAGGGCGGAAGTTTTCAATGCGCCAGATTTCAATTCCACTACACACTGTTAAGGAGAATATTCATGAAGAAGTGCAAGATATACTGAAGATTAAAACAGCGTTAGATGTGATAGTTGTTCCTTTCTCTAAATTTCATCACACTACACTCAATGTACAACCTGAATTTACTAGAAAAAAAAATTATACATTAAGACTATTGATTTAAAGAACAGTAAATAATCACGGTGAGTATCCATGAAACGCTGCAAGTTTCCAAAAGTGAAGGATACGCTTTTTGCCCTGCTCCCTGGAAAGCTGGATCTACATCTCTCATGGAAACTGCCATAATGTTTATGCAGCTTTTAAGTCGATATTTTGATTTTCTAGGTCTTAAGCCGGAGGAAAGCAATAGATTTAACCTGAAACAAAATTGGCACCATTAACCACGCATTAAAGAGATAAATAACTACAGGAAGAGAATCTAAAGAAAAGAAGAAATTATGCTCCCTCACAACACTGTTCATTGTATTGCTGCTCAAAATGTAATCAAGTATGACCAAAATGAAATAAGGACATTACAGAATCTAGACTACACCTCATTCCTGATTATGTTGGATGCAAAATGTTTACTAATAAAATATCCCACCACATCTGATATTGATACATATGACTTGAACATAACTTTTGGAAGCAAAAATTCGAGCATCACTCAAATTTGAAACCTGTATTTATATTAGTTATTTCATTGACTACAAAAGTGTCTTGTCATACACTCTACAAGCACATGCGTAATTCTATGCCATCGATCATTGCTTTGCATTTTCACATCAAACACTTTCAGCATTAACAGAAGCCACCAGCATCTCTTATTTGGTTGCAGTCTTTACTTCTTGCCTGCTGCACTTGTAAGCTTAAGACAAGAGTGTAGTTTCATTTTTCCTTTTTCTTTTCATGTGACACATTCACCTGCTCCCCAAAATATGAAATATCTACAAACTTCTTCATTAGGGACCCAAAGTAGCTACCAGCTGATGAGAGGAGATAAATATCTGCAATTAAATCTTAAACAGTTGCAACTAGTTCAGGCATTACAGACTAATAATCCTAAACTCTAACTGGCTATAATGCTATTTCTTTTCTTCAATCAGTTCTCTTTGCAAGTCTTAGTCCCATTTTCAACTGTAGAACTACTTTTAGCTAGCTAGACATTTATCAACTAACAGACAAAATTTTAAAATTGCACATAGGTCATCCATATAGATCAGCTAAGACAAGCTTAGGCTCCCAGGAGTGCCCACTTGACCAATATCTTTTATTTATCCATTTCAGCTAATCCCATTGAAGTAGACTACTTGTTTGGCTGTCCTACTAAGGCCATGTTCGAGATGCCCAGAAAAGAATTTTCTAAAGACATTGAAAATCCAACATTCTAACAGTGTGTTTTAGACTGTACAGTTTCCATTATATCGAAATTCAAAGTCACGAAAGTGACAAAAAGACCATATGTTATTGAAATTCACATCAGAGGAGCAAAACCAAAGCTAAATCATGCTCCTTATAACCAGTGCCTGCTTGGCAAAAATCAGGCAAAAGTGAAATGAAGTTAATTCATCAATAAATAAGCTGAACTTTTATATCCCAACACAAGATAACCAATCAGATCAAATCTTTAGAAACCAAAAAGAAAGGCATAAATGTTCAAACAAAGTTCAACAACCCAGAAAAGACATTCTTTCAAGCTATTGATTTTTTTGAAATTTAGCAGACTGAACATTCATTCAAAAAACCCAGACACCAAAAATCCACAAAAAAAATGTGAAAATACGATCGAAAGGATACCTGGTGTTGAAGATGATAATCTGAAGCCAAAGCAGAACCCAGATGCAAAAAATTGAAAAAAAAAATAGAGAAAAATAATATGAGAGTGCTTTAAGAGCAAAAAAGCCGAGAAGGAAAATAAAAAGAAAAAACTATTGAAAATGAAAAAGGGAGAAATAGAATAGAAGTATTAGAGAGAGAGAGAGAGAGAGAGAGAGAGAGAGAGAGAAAGCTTGAGTTGTTGACAGAGTAAAGTTGGAGAGAGAGAAAGAAAGAAAGAAGGGAAGAAAGGGAAGGGTAGAGGGAGTTGACTGTTGCCTGTTGGAGGGAAGGATGACTGCCAGGCGTGCTTATCACTAACGGCAACCCAAAGAAACTAAAAAAATGAACTGTAAAATAAAATCTAAATTAATAATTAATTAACAAATCTTTTTTATATTCGGAAAATATATATATATATATATACACATATATATATATATATGAGTATTAATAATGCAAGCAGAAATATTTAAAGACCAATCAAAGTACAGCAAAGGCTAAGTTTGAATTAAAAAAAATAATTGAAAAAAGTGGTTAAAAAATTTTTAAAGCATTTGTTATTTTGTGAAATATTAATGTAAAAATTTAAAATATCAAAAATATATGTTTGAGTAATAAAAATGTATAATAAAATTAATTTATCCGAAAGCTAGATTTTAGATAAGAAAAATTTTATTTTTTTGATAAATTATAATTCAAATTGTCAAGTACTTATTTTAATTATAAAAATTAAATTTTTTTATTCATTTAACTTTAAAATTACTCTAAAACGTAATTTTTAAAATCAAAAAGTTTGTGGGGGTAAATGGAGTCTAAAACAACGTTGGAAACATTTGGGACGATTGTCTGATTCCTCGGAGTTAAATTTTGTTGCTGCATTGCTGCTTTCACCTTTGTCCGCTCTTTCATTCATTAAAAGAATATAAACCTATATTTAATTAGCGTTTTGGGGTTACGCTTACAGTTACACTCATAATTATTACGAACGAGTTTTCAACAGTAAAAGCTAAAAAAAAATAAAATAGAAAGAAAATATCAAAAAGATTACCTTTCAAATTGTTCAACATGTAGAATTTGTGGTCGTTGATAATCTTTATGTTTTATAAGAACATGTGCATTGCTTTGCGATTATTTTTGATTTTTTATTTTTTATGTAATTAAAAAAAACCATTAATGTAATTGAAAGGGCTTGGTCCGAGAAAGACTAAAGGTGACAGTTGGTGTCTCACCTTCTTTGTGATCTAGAAGATGATTGCATGTATTAGACGTTGGAATAACATTCTAATCTTTATATATAATATATGGAAAAGAAAAGTTATATTAAAAAGCAAGAAAAGTAACGGTACAGCATTTGATAAATAAACTTTTCATTAGTTGATTCTTCAATTTCAAGTTCACATATAAGACCATATTAAAATTTAAAAATTTTCTTTACATATTCGTATTATTTTTATTATATTTAAGTTATTATATATTTATATAAATTTTGACATATTAATAATTTATATTATATAAATTTTAATATATTTCAGTATTTATATCTATGGTTTTTTAATTATTAGTTAACAATATCTAAAATGTTACTTATATAGATGATATCTAACGTCACATAAAGTTTAATGCTAAAGGTGGAGGGAGCAAGAAAGGTGAGTTGTGCTTTTATTAGGATTGAAATTTGAAAGTGGAAAAAGGAAAAAACGAAAGGCTTAGTTACCGCCGCTGATAATGATTCATGCATTGCCAATCAATCTGCCTATACATAAGTTGAGGTGGGGCTGTCCTTGTTTTGCTCCTCCTGAATGTTTTCTGCTTATGTTCTGCGTTTTCATTCTATGTTATGTATTATAACATTCAGACACTTGACAACTCTTTAATCCAATAATAATAATTGATTGTTGTTCTTCTGTTTAACATTTTTCTAATTATTTTATGTTAATTCCAATTTGTAATCAAATAAGTTGGCAATTAAGCAGTGAATCATTCCAGATGGTGACATATATTTTGACTCACATGAAATTCATATGCTTTTGGATGCATTTAATTTAAAAATTATATAAACTCGATATTTTAAATTATTTGAATTTAATTTATTTTAAGTTTAAATTATTAAATTTTAAATTAATCAACTTAAATTTAGATAATTTAAATTGAATCATTTCTATTTTGAGTTAAGCAAGTTCGATTATTATTATTTTATTTAATTAAATTAAATTAAAATTAATTTTGAATCTCAAAAGGGTACGAGGGGCTTTCTCAAGCTCATGTTAAATTTATCCCGTTGTAGTTTGTAGCACAAAACATGTACAGTATAACACAACCCCTTATATTTAACATAGATGAAAGTAAAGTAAAAAAAAAATCTAATTAGTTTATTAGCATACAACCAATAATTCCAATATAAAATTAGAAATTAGAATCTGGTTGTTTTAAAATTAAACTTCATCGATACTAAATATGAATCAGCTTGTTTTAAAATAAGCAACTATATAAAAATTAAAGGGGACAGTCCAATTTCATTTTATCTAATATAAATTTCATATCAGAATTTTAAAATGGATAAAATAAAATTTATAAATAAAAAAAGAAATAAAAATACTTTTTTTATTATGTTGGTGACCTTTTCCTTTATTAAAATAAAGGATAAAAGAATAAACTTTCTTTTGCCTTTTTCGTTTTGCGATGCTGAGGCCCTTTTCCTGAGGAATATTCCTTCCTCCCCTATTTAATAGAACAGGAGGGCATAATGGTAATTCCAAGAGCTAGCTTGTGAATTTGAAATGCTGATGTAAAATTCAACCGTGGACAATAATAGGACAAGAAAATGGAATGCAAAATCCAAATGTCGCCGCTATCAGATTGGTCCAAACACCGCCACCAACGCCGCCAACGCAGCCAGGGTGGCTAAATCTAAGGTTGGATTCTATTTTTTTTTATTAATTAAATATTTAAGATATATTTAAAGATAATTATTTAATATATCAAAAATATAAATTTTTAATTTAATAAATAAAGTTAAAAGACTGATACATATTTTTTTATATATTTAAAAAATTAAAAAATAAATAAATAAAATATATAATAATTTTTTAATTTTATTGATAGAGTTCAAGAATTTCAACGTTGATATACCAAGCAATTTTTTTATTTAAATCTTATTTAATGATTATTTTATATGATTATTTTTATCTTAAATTACATTAACACTGCTAATATTTTGTACTCATATTTGATAGACAAAGCTGCTAATGTAGACAACATCTTTTTAATTGATTGACAAAAAGCTTATAATAACGAGTGACCTTGAGTTTTTAAGTGTTAACATCCACCCGGAACCCAAAATTAAAAAAAAAAATTTGATAATTTGTACTTATATTTTATAGGCAAAGCTTTGGTCTAATATCTATAATATATATAAAAAATGAATATGAAGAATTTTTGTATTGACAAAAAATAATTTATTCTTTTTTAAATTGTCATCATAAATATTTTTATTATTAATAACATTTATCTAATTTATAAATAAGAAGTTTAATTTAATTAAAAACATTTTTATTAAATGATAATATCTAGCATTGTTTATTATATTATTTAATAATCATTAGAATAATATTTTATTATTATATATTACAAGATTAGGATCTTATTTTGTTAGACCTTTTAGTGGTGAATGAAATCAAGAGGGAGGTGAATTAATTTCTCAACATTTTAGTAAATTAAAACTTTGATAAATAAAGTTGAGAAATCTAAATAATAAACTTTGGAGTGCAAGTTAGTGAATAAAAATAAACAATTAAAGAAAAGGGAAAGAAGAAGCAAACTCGATGATTTATAGAGGTTCAGCTTTAATTGCCTGCGTCCTCTACCTTGACCTCACTTGCCTCGGATTTCCTCAATTCACTAACTTGAATTGTTTACCTTTCAAAGACAAGGTATAATCTTTACACTCGCTATCTTTCAAGGCTAAGATAGAAACCTCTACCCCTTATCTTTTGTGACTAAGATATAACCCTCTCTCACTACTTTTGAAGGCTAAATAGAAACCTTCTCTACTTTTGAATGGCTAAGTAGGAACCTCCCCTTTTTGCAAGAATTTATATGTAAACAAATAAAACCTCTAAATGGTAGGTGTTTATAAGAATTTTGCCTTAAAGGAAATATGTATCTAATGATACAAAATGAAGAATAAAAAAATAGGAAGAATTAATCCTATACAAAGAAAAACTACTTAGCAAAAATGATGGAGAAAATTAAAGGTATGACTCTAAGCACAATCTCTTGGTTCTTCTTGTTGTTAAAGGTGTTGGAGTGGCTTATTTATAGCCTTGATCATGATTCTAGCCATTGGGAACATTTGGTTAAGGAATATAGCCGTTGGAGTGTTCAAAATGTCATTTCCAGTTGTTCCCCGTGCCTCTATATCGATACAATTAAGTGAGTATCGATACATTGTGTTTAATGGTCCAAAATATGACCGTTAAACAATCTTGTATCAATACAGAAGAATCTATCTGGATACATGAACAGTCCTGCATCAATACACAATCCTTTGTATCGATACATGAATAGTTATTTCTTCATTTTAAGGCTATTTAGCTACTGCCAAGCATTGTATCGATACATTCATATGAAAATCAATTTTAAGAGGCTTTTCATGACTTTAAAACATGTAAAACTTATCTAAAAAATGTTTTATATAAAAATATGTATTATGAACATATTTTTAAGTGCTTGAAGAGGTTAAAACACATTCTAGTATTTTTCAAAGTGTTTATGAAATATTTCATGGAAAAATACTAATCTCGAAAATATTTAAACACAAGCTAATTAAGCTTAAGTTTTAATTATATCAAAACTAAGATTAATTCAAAGCTAATATAG
>JBBYHM010016382.1:0-10960 GCA_038381775.1 Adansonia rubrostipa
AAAAAGCCCATAAGTCAGTGGCACTTTTTCAAAGCCCACACAAGCTGGTGGCACCCAAGTTTGTGTCAAGGTCCACACAAGGTGGTGGCACCCAAGTCTAAGTCAAAGCCCACACAAGCTGGCAGCCACCCATATCAAAAATCCATGTTACTCTATACCTGCCTAAGTGGGTCAAACCTTAAAAAACCTAAAACCTTAATAGGGAGGCCAACCTTATAAAATTTTCTTAAACCTTTATCAAGATTGCTGCTAATACACTACACTTATCACAGCAAAGTTAATTACAATTTATTTTTTATAGGTGTTCTAGGGAGTGTCATTCCACCACAAAAAAAATAGTGTCTATTTGTTTTTGCCCTACTCTTAATTCTCAGTAACGGTCAAAGAAGGGCAACTATATACACCTTATTTTGTCCAGGCTAAATTTTTTAGCAACCTAACTAATTCACTAGCGGCACCCACATAGAAAATCTAACTCCCATATAAGAAATCTACATCTGCCTAAGGGCACCCATATAAAAAATCTACGGTACTCTACACCTGCCTAAGAGGTCAAACCTTAGAAAACCTAACACCCTAGTAGGGAGGGCAAACCCTACAAAATTCACTTAAACCTCTATCAGGATTGCTGTCAATACACTGCACTTATCACAGTAAAGTATTAAAAACAATTTATTTCTTTATAGGTTTTCTGGGAAGCATCATGCCACCCCAGACAAAATAGTGTCTATTTTTCTTTACCCTATTCTTAATTCTCAGCAACTGTCAAAGAGGGGCAACTGTAGCACCTTATTTTGTTCAGGCAAATTTTTTTAGCAACCTGGGGCATAGACGTGAGATAGGGCAATGATATTAAAGATAAATACAAAGATATGGCATCAAAAGACATAGTTCAAGGTGTTCGGGGATAAAAGACATGAAAAAATTCATATTTTTGCTTGAATGTATCAATACATGGTTTTCATGTATCGATACAATGCTCCAACAATCCAAAATTTGAAATGTCCCTATTTGTATCAATACAACATGTAAATGTATCGATACATGAGCTTATGCATTGATATAGGAACTCATGTATCGATACTAGGCCATGCCAAACGTGCATTTTGTAAAGAAATGTATCAATACATATCAACATGTATTGATACTATGAAACATTGAATCAATACAATGTTCATTGTATCGATACACTTAATGTTTTTAGACCAAATGTATCAATACATTCTGCCATGTATGAATACATAAGGCCATTTTCCATGATTCAAGAATTTTTAACTCATTTACCATTAATCCAAAACTTTAAACTTATTTTTTTGCATCAAAAAAATCAAAACCATATCAAATTATGAATTTAGTCTTTTGAATTAATCAAAGCATTTTTGAAGTCTAAATTAGATCAAAAAGGTCAATGTCACATGATCACCTTACTCTTCCCTAGCTTGTTGATCAAGATCACCATCAGCCACCTTATTTGCTGGAAAAATCATTTCAGCATTTAAACCAACCACCCTATGTCCACCATATTGGTAGCAAGTTGCTTTCTACAGCCATTCTATAGCCATCAAGCTGACATCAATTCATCCCCCTTGAGAAATGACCAAAAGCACCTCTAATTTGGTTTCAAAATGTTGGCATAAATAGACCACTTATATCTCAGTTGAGATTTTAGAGATTCTAGATTATTTTCAGCTTCCAAAACACATTCACATATCAAGAAAACCAAATCCCATAGCTTTTCACTCAGCACCCAAAAACAACCCTAAAATACTCACTCTCAACCATTACACATTCTAAAAATTACCTTCATCCATACTAGAATCAAAACCTCATTATTTTTCTCTTTTTCTTGCTTATTAACAACAAGGAAAAAAGAGAAATTCAAGTCATCTCTGCTACTTTAACTATTTGGCTAAAAATTAAAGTTTTGTTAGTATAACTTTTCACTTTATCACTTTTATTTTTTGTTTTTTAACATCTTCATCATTTTAGTGAGCTCTCCACGTTTCCATCACCCTCTTAGGATTCATATGCATTAGTGTGGCTTGTGGTTATGGTAGTTTAGGATTTGGATGCCTTAATACACCTATGATGTGCAAAATCCCTTATTTGATCCTCATCATTTTGATAGTTCTTGCTTATGCATTTTATGCCATATCCATTATGATTAATCCATGTATGAATCCTTAGCCTAACATATTTCAAGCATATTTATACATTAGCTTGCATCTTGTCATGAATCATTGTCATTTTCAGCATCCATAACATTTTTTTTGTCAAAGTGCATAACACTTTCTTTGTCTAGACCATTAGTAAAGTTAGCATCCTCATTCATGTTATGTGCCATCCCCTTATATGTTTGTTGTTTTCTCCTTGTCAAAGTGCATGTTTGATGGCTGTAAAAAAAAGCTGATTTTCAAAACTTCCCTAAGCCAAGCATGCTAACCTTAACCAACTAGCATGAACTTAGCATTTTCCTTAAAGTTAACTAAAAAAATCTTGAGGAAGATGAAGTTTTCTAGATCTATAATCCTGATTAAATGGGCTTAAAACTTTTAATTTTCCAATGAAAATGGCCTTGCAATTGTTCCCTAAATGTTCATGCCTTCTTTTTAAGTCAAAACCTTGAGTGGTAAGATTAACAGAATATTTCATCATCCTAAATTACTCCGGGGTTACACAAATAAGTTAATGATGCTTATGCCACTCTTTCCCTTCAGTCATGGATGTTCGAATGTCATGACTTGAGTTTAGACCTGTAAACATAAAGAAAATAAGAAATATCCTCTACTTTGCTTTGTCTCTTATTGGCAGCATCATTGTTACAAATTGAAAAATCACTTTAAAATCCCAAATGATTTTTCATAACTTTTATAATATTTTTCTCTGAAAGTGTGTCAAAATATCTTCAAAATGAAGTTGCATTCACCCTCGATTAGTTCGGATAAAAGAGTTTTGATTTTTTAAACTTAAACTATCTGGAATCCCTGAAGTTAACAAAATGCATTCTTGTTGGGCCTTTTAGGCCCACTAAACAATTTTTTCAAATCCGTCCAACATTTTTCCTAAAAAGGTCATGAAATTCACTTTCTGGAAAAGCATTATTTGCAATTTTTCAATACCAAATGAGTCCAAAGTAATTTTTTAAATTTTGACATGTTATTTTCCTTGCATGCTCTATTAGTAGCATAATTGACCCAAATTTGAAAATTTATTTCCCTAGGAAGTGATTTTTTTGGGATATTAGGATTATTTTTAGATTAACCCTCATCAAGTTACCTTTCTATCGGTATCTTGTCCATCCTCTAAAGCCTTTAAACCAATCCAAAATAAATTCAAAAAGTGGGATCATGCCATGCTGTCCTTTATTCTTGGTCATGGTCAAAATTAAGTTATTTTCCTGAATTTCATCTCGAGACATTCGAATATCTTCGTATAACTACGATCAGACTCGAGAACATGCTTTGACCTCCCACAAGCTCATATCAAGGCACGAATATATTTTTACATCTTTACCATCCTTGTTCACAACTTCTTTTGCCAAAAATTGTTAAAATGCTGACTCATTTTCTAAATCATGAAGTTTTGTTAACTTAAGTTTTTCAACTCGACTTCTTTAAAGAGTGTCAGATATGTCACTTTTGAGGATATTCTAACCATATTTTTCAAAGTTATCAAGATTTAAAAATCTTTCTTTGTGAAAATTATTTGTCATCTACGGGGATACTTCAACCCTGATCTTCCGGGGGATACTTCAACCCCATTTTTCAAAATTATCAAGATTTAGAAATCTTCCTTTGTCAAAATTATTTATCATCCATGGGGATACTCTAACCCCATCTTTTCAAAGAGATACTCTAACCCTGTCTTTCAACTACAATTAAATTTTTCTTAAAAATTTTTATATTCCCCATCCCTCCGGGTGTATATGAGATTAAATCTTTTCATCAAAACTTGGATTTGTATTTTTATAAAATTCATGCATTAAAAAGGGGTTATATCAAAATAGTAACGAGTTAAGATTGAAAGAATCAAAACTGAGTTAAGACATAACTAGTAAGGTACCGATTTTGAGGGTCGCTAAGAGGTTGGTGCCTCATCATGCATAACCAAGTCCTAAACCTAAATGGCAAATCTTAGTACTATGTAGACTATGGGATTGATGTTTTGAGTTTCATAACTCAAGACATAGGTTTCAATAGGCATCCGATCATGCCTAGCCCAAAATGATCTGTGGTGACTCTAAGCATTGGCCATTTTAAGATGGTCATCTGAGACTAATAGGATGAGCAATTCATTCTATGGTCCCCTTCACTGTATCACAAGTTGAGAATCTGTACTTTTTCATTCTCATCACATCACGAAGGAAAAGTCTCGATCAAGAAGACATTTCTAGGTCATTTCAAATTCCCCTTAGTTCCAAAGTTCCATCCAAAGGGAGCAAAGTCACCCGAGGGAGAAGATGCTTATTGAATCAATTTCATTTTTATTAGTCGTGCCTATCATATAAAAAGTAGTAGATCCTGGTGAAAGGTCACGAAGAGGATAGATCTTTTAATAGCAGAAAAGAAAAAGACTGATCTGAATCTGAGAACATAGTAGCCATAGTATAGTTACAGTTTTAAGGCTTAGAGAGACCGGAGTAGGTAATTAGTTAAAGCAAGGAAAGGAGGCTTCTTCTTTTTCTTTAAGATGAATGAATTCCTCTTCGCCTACTGCTATTGATTTCATCCGTATCTCTTGGAGGTAGGGCTATGGCATTCAAGTCAAGTCGTCAAAGCCTGATCAATCAAATGTCTAGATTAGGTAAGTGTCTGCGCAAGACCAATCTGGGTGAGAGAGAGGTTGATATCTCATTCTCCCTCAATTGGGCTAGGCCTTTCCTAGTCCCAAACGCCTATTCAAAACTAAAAAAATTTTAAGTCATATGCACCCATAGATCCATCAAGATCTACCTTGGGGCACGTTGTGATAGTACATGATATTTATTTTTTGATTGGGCACTACAAAATGTTCTCCTCATTGGAATACATGATATTTACGCTTTGGTTTGGCTAGAAAAGATTTTCTTTCCACCATTTACCTTATAATCAAAGTTTATAAGTCAAATGAGAAAAACTAGGTATCTAGTAATAATCTTTATTTTTTTGGGATTGCGCACTATAATCATATTCTCCTTACTGGGATACATGATGTTCATGCTTTGGTTTGGCAAAAAAAGCTTTTTTCCCACCAATTTCCTTATCATCAAAGCTTGTTCATCAAATGAGAAAAACTTGGATTCTCATAATGATCTCCATTCATTTTATGATTGGCCACTACAATCGTGTCCTCATCATTAGCATACACGATATTTTGTTTTTGTCATTGGCCACTACAATCATATACTTCTTATTAGCATACACAATATTGATGCTTTTCTTTAGCAAGAAAAGCTTTTCTTTCTACCATTTTCCTTATAATCAAAGTTTATCTGATAAATTAGACAAACATGGATTCTCATCATAATCTTTATTCGTTTTATGATTGGGCACTACAATCAAGTTTTCCTTATTAGGATACGTGATATTGATGCTTTGTTTTAGCAGGAAAAGCTTTTGTTTGCACCATTTTCTTTATAATCAAGTTTATCCATCAAATGAGACAAACTTTGATTTTAGCAATAATCTTATGATTGGTCACTACAAACATGTTCCTCTCATTGGAATACATGATATTGATGCATTGGTTTGGCTGAAAAAGATTTTCTTTCACCATTTACCTTATAATCAAAGTTTATCTATCAAATGAGACAAACTAGGAATCTTGTGATAATCTCAATTCTTCTTAGGATTAGGCACTACAATCATGTTCCCTTCAGTGGGATACATGATGTTGATGCTTTGATTTGGCAAGAGAAGCTTTTCTTTCCACAAGTTTCCTTATAATCAAAAGTTGTTCATCAATTGAGACAAACTTGGTTAATCATAGCAATCTCTATTCTTTTTGTGATTAGGCACTAAAATCATGTTCCAATCATTAGGGTACACGATGTTGATGCTTTGGTTTGGTGAGTAAAGCTTTTTTTCTCCATTTCCTTATAATCAAAGTTTGTCTATGAAATCAGACAAACTTGGATTCTCATAATAATCTTTATTCTTTTTTGATTAGGCACTAGAATCATGTCCTCCTCATTCGGATGCATGATATTGATGCTTTGGTTTGGCAAGAAAAGCTTTTTTTACAACATTTTCCTTATAACCAAAGTTCATCTGTCAAGTGACACAAACATGGATTCTCATCATAATCTTTATTCTTTTTGTGATTGGGCACTACAGTTATGTTCTCTTCATTGGTATACACGATATTGATGCATTAGTTTTGCAAGAAAAGCATTTTTTTCTAGCATTTTCCTTATAATCAAAGTTTGTCCGTCAAATAAGATGAACTTGGATTATTGCAGTAATTTCTATTATTTTTGTGATTGAGCACTACAATCAGACTCCCCTTATTGGGGTACATGATGTTGATGCTTTGGTTTGGTGAGTGAAGCTTTTTGTTGCCATTTTCCTTATAATAAAAGTTTGTCCGTCAAATTAGACAAACTTAGATTCTTGTAATAGTCTCCATTCTTTTTGTTATTAGCACTACAATCATGTTATCCTTTTTAGGATACACGGTATTTTCTTTTCATGATTGGGCACTACAATCATGTTCTCCTCATTAGAATACATGATATTGAAGCTTTGGTTTGGCTAGAAAAGATTTTTTTTCCACCATTTACCATATAATCAAAGTTTATCCGTTAAATAAGACAAACTTGGAATCTCATAATAATATCTGCTCTTTTTGTGATTAGGAACTACAACCATGTTCTTCTTATTGGGACACATGATATTGATGCTTTTGTTTGGCAAGAAAAGTTTTTCTTTCCACCATTTTCCTTATAATCAAAGTTTGACCCTCAAATGAGAAAAACTTGTTTTCTCATCATAATCTCCACTCTTTTTGTGGTTAGGCACTACAATCACGTTTCCCTCACTGGGACACATGATATTAATGCTTTAGTTTGGCAAGACAAGCTTTTATTTCCACCATTTTCCTTATAATAAAGTTCATCCATCAAATGACATAAACTTGGATTCTTGTAAAAATCTCCATTCCTACAATCATGTTCTCCTCATTGGGATACACAGTATAGATGCTTTGGTTTGGCAAGAGAAGTTTTTTTCTGCCATTTTCCTCATAACCAAAGTTTGTCCGTCAAATGAGGTAAACATGGATTCTTGTAATAATCTCCATTCTTTTTGTGATTGGGCACTATAATCATGTTCTCCTCGTTTAGACACACGATATTGATGCTTTGGTCTGACAAGAAAAGCTTTTCTTTCCACCACTTTTCTTATAATTAAAGTTCTTTCATAAAATGAAATAAACCTAGATTCTCATCTTAATCTCCATTTTTTTATGATTGGGCATTACAATCATGTTCTCCTCATTGGGGCACATGATATTGATGCTTTGGTTTGGCAAGAGAAGCTTTTTTCCACTAATTTCCTTATAATCAAAGTTCGTCTGTCAAATAAAACAAACTTGGATTCTCATCATAATCTCTATTTTCTTTGTGTTCAGGCACTACAATCATGTTCCCCTTATTATGACACACGGTATTGATGCTTTGGCTTGGCAGGAAAAGCTTTTCTTTTCACCATTTTCCTTATAATCAAAATTCATCCATCGAATGAGACAAATGTGGGTTCTCATCATAATCTACATTCTTTTTATGATTAGGCATTACAATCATGTTCTCCTTATTGGGATATGCAATATTGATGCTTTGTTTTGGCAAGAAAAGCTTTTCTTTCCACCATTTTCCTTATAATCAAAGTTCATCTGTCAAATGAGACAAAGGTGGATACTCAAAATAATCTTCATTCTTTTTATGATTGGCTCCTCATTGGGATACACGATATCGATGGTTTGGTTTGGCTAGAAAAGATTTTCGTTCCACCGTTTACCTGATAGTCAAAGTTTATCCATCAAATGAGACAAACTTGGAATCTCATAATTATCTCTGTTCCTTTTGTGATTGGGCACTACAACCACATTTTCCCTATTGGAGACATGATATTGATGCTCTGATTTAGCAAGAAAAGCCTTTATTTCCATCATTTTCCTTATAATCAATATTTGTCTGTCAAATGAGATAAACTTGGATTCTTATAATAATCTCCATTCTTTTTGTGATTGGACACTATAATCATGTTCTCCTTATTGGAATTCATGAAATTTTTTTTTTTGTGGTTGGGCACTACAAATATGTTCTCCTCATTGGAATGCACGATATTAGTCTTTGGCTTGGCTAGAAAATATTTTCTTTCCACCATTTACCTTATAATCAAAGTTTATTTGTCAAATGAGACAAACTATGTACCTCACAATAATCTTAATTCTTTTTAGGATTACGTGATATAATCATGTTACCCTTATTGGGATACACGATGTTGATGCTTTGGTTTAGCAAAAGAAGCTTTTTCCCACCATTTTCCTTATCATCAAAGCTTGCCTATCAAATTAGATAGACTTGGATTCTCGTAATAATCTCCATTCTTTTCATGATTGGCCATTACAATCATGTTCTTTTCATTACCATACACAGAATTTTGTTTTTGTCATTGGCTGTTACAATCGTGTTCTCCTTATTAAGATACACGATATTGATGCTTTCATTTATCAAGAAAAGCTTTTCATTCCACCATTTTCCTCATAATCAAAGTTTATTTGTTGAATTAGATAAACATGGATTCTCATCATAATCTTCATTCTTTTTGTGGTCACAATCATGCTCTCTTCATTAGGATACACGATATTCATGCTTTGTTTTAGCACGAAAAGCTTTTGTTTTCACCATTTTCCTTATAATCAAAGTTTGTTTGTCAAATGAGATAAACTTGGATTCTCGCAATAATCGCCTTTCTTTTTGTGATTGGGCACTACAATCATGTTATCTTTGTTGGGATACATAATACTTTTTTTTATGATTGGTCACTATAAACATATTCTCTTCATTAGAATACATGATACCGATGCTTTGGTTTGGCTAAAAAAGACTTTCTTTCACCATTTACCTTAAAATCAAAGTTTATCTACCAAATGACACAAACTAGGAATCTTTTGATAATCTCAACTCTTTTATAGATTTAGCACTACAATCACGTTCCCCTTACAGGACACATGATATTGAGGCTTTGGTTTGGCAAGAAATTTCTTTCCACCAGTTTTGTTACAATGAAAGTTCATCTGTCAAATGACATAAACTTGGATTCTCATAAAAATCTCCATTCCTTTTATGATTGGGCACTACAATCATGTTCTCCTCATTGGGATACATGGTATAGTTGCTTTGGTTTGGCAAAAGAAGCTTTTTTCCACCATTTTCCTTATAATCAAATTTGTCTATTACATGAGGTAAACTTGGATTCTTGTAAGAATCTCCATTCTCATTGTGATTGGCGCTATAATCATGTTACCCTCATTGGCACACACGATTTTGATGCTTTGGTTTAGTAAAAGAAGCTATTTTCCACCATTTTCCTTATAATCAAAGTTTATCTGTTAAATGACACAAACTTCGATTCTCGTCAGAATTTGCATTTTTTTTGTCACTGGGCACAACAATTGTGTTACCTCATTAGGACACACGATGTTGATACTTTGGTTTGGCAAGAAAAGCTTTTCCTTCCACCATTTTCCTTGTAATCAAAATGCATATGTCAAATGAGACAAACTTGGATTCTTATCATAATCTCTATCTTTTTGTGATTGGGTGCTATAATCACGTTCCCCTCATTGGGACACACGATAGTGATTCTTTGGTCTGGCAAGAGAAGTGATTTTCTCCACCATTTTCTTTGTAATCAAAGTTCATCCGTCAAATGAGACAAACTTGGATTCTTGTCATAATCTTCATTCTTTTTGTGATTAGGTGCTACAATCACGTTCCCTTCATTGGGACACACGATATTGATGCTTTGATCTGGCAAGAGAAGCTATTTTTTCCACCATTTTCTTTATAATCAAAGTTCATCTGTCAAATAAGACAAACTTAGATTCTCATCATAATCTCCATTATTTTTGTGATTGGGTGCTACAACCACATTCCCTACATTAGGACATATAATATTGATGCTTTGGTCTGGCAAGAGAAGTTATTTTTTCCATTATTTTCTTTATAATCAATGTTCATCCGTCAAATTAGATAAACTTGGATTCTGGTCATAATATTCACTTTTTTTGTGATTGGGCGCTACAATCACGTTCCCTTTATTGAGAGACATGATATTGATGCTTTGGTTTGGCAAGAAAAGCTTTTCCCGCCACCATTTTCCTTTTAATCAAAGTTCATCCATTAAACATGACAAATGTGGATTCTCGTTATAATCTTCATTCTTTTTATGATTAGGTAATATAATCATGTTCTCCTTATTGGCATACACGATATTAACGCTTTATTTTAGCAAGAAAAGCTTTTCATTCCACCATTTTCCTTATAATCAAAGTTCGTCTGTCAAATGAGATAAACTTGGATTCTCATCATAATCTCCATTATTTTTGTGTTTGGGCACTACAATCTTGTTCCCGTCATTGGGATACATGATATTGATGCTTTGGTTTAGCAAGATATGTCTTTCTCCACCATTTTTCTTATAATCAAAGCTTATCTGTCAAATAAGACAAACTTGGATTTTGATAGTAATCTCTATTTTTTTTATGATTGGGCATTGCAATCATGTGCCTCTCATTGGGACACATGATATTGATGCTTTAGTTTGGCAAGAAAAGCTTTTCTTTCCTTTATTTTGCTATTAATTAAAGTTTCTCCATCAAATGAGGTGACTTGGAAACTTATAATAATCTCCATTTATTTTGTGATTAGGCACTATAATCTTATTCCTCTCATTAGAATACACAATATTGATGCTTT